>JAFEMH010006382.1:0-126018 GCA_022495995.1 Adenophora triphylla var. japonica | reverse complement strand
CGAATGAAGTTTACAAAAGGTCGAATCTCGACGATTACATTGATGATTATGCATCGCAAGGGTTCGTGCACGGGAAAAGACTACGAGTCTGAACATGTCTCGCCGCTATAAACCTTACCCTTCCAACACGGCTCCGACATCCGGTAAAGGAAAGAAGGCATTGTGTACAATTGACGGCCCCCTAAAGCAACCAAGAAATGGTGGTCCTTTAAGGCAACGAGAACGTTTTGATGATCTTGGGATGCCCATGCGGCTTAATTTTCATGGGCTTAGTAAGGGTATAGCCTTTGGAGCCTCTCAAGGACTAACATCCAAGGAGCTCAAATGCACCTCTCGACATGAGTAAGCACTGCGCCTTCCATGATCATTATGGCCACACGACCGACAACTGCATAGTCTTGAAGAGAATGGTTCAAAGGTTAATCGAAACGGGCAAGCTTCGAGCGCCCCAACGGACCAAAACCTAAGTAAACCCTGCTCGCACGGTGACTAAGGCCACGACCAAATCTCGAATCCCGAGGATTCGGGGGTGTTCCCTTAAGTAAAGTTTTAAATAGCTTGCTGTAGCAGTGGCTCCTCGAACCCTACGGTGTTCCATCGCCCCAAGGATCCCAAAATCCCTTTTACACCACTAAGCATCAGTGCTTTACATCAGCACTACGGCCATGGCCGACGAGGACAACCGTCCATGTGCCTCGAGAAAGGCGATTCAGTGGATCACAAGAAGGGCAAACTCGAGCGCCTCGCTGATCTCAACCTCACCACCCATCATTTCCCCAAACAACGCGAATGTAAACATGATTGAATTTTATGATTCAAACTTCCACATTCAATGCGTACTCGACAAGCCGATGATTTAGTCGCAACAAATGTCGAGAATGGATGGTTCGACCGCAACAAGCATGTGGCCACGGCAAAGTCGGATTTTGTGAAATGCTTTCAACTCTCGCCCCCTCCGATAAGTTCACTAATCGACGCCAAGGTTAAATGGGATGATAACATCCGGATGGGCAAGTATTTGGCGTAAAGTGCGTAGTGATACAAGAAATCCGATGATTAAAGAAGGAAGAGTTAGTCCTGGCTTTGGAAAACGCCCATAAGATTCTGCTAGCGAAGAACAAATTGACCCCCGCTCATCAATGCTCTCCGCCGCCTACGGAGTTCAGTAAATGGGCTGAGGCGAATGGTTCCCTCGGTCAGCGGTCGAAGATGAGACTTCGTAAATGTTGATTTCGCCCCTTCATCCTATAACTCTCCCCATCCCACTCCGCCAACACCTCCCTCCATCCACATATGATCCCTTCCCCAAGGACAATTCCTCTTCAACCCTTTCCAAAGACTCAAGGCCATGGGGCTCCATAGCCCTCGCCTCCTCGTAACGACAGGTTGGGGCTCCAGTCACACCCGTTCTCAATTCCCGCAATACCTCGCAGTTTATGCTCCAGCCTTCACATACCGCTTGAGCCATGCGGCTATGTCCTCTGAGAGCCTCTACACCCACCCGGATGCAATCATGAAGTTGCTAAAAAGAAAATCCTGGATGCCACAAGTTTTCCGTTGTCATCTACCAACTAAGTGAAATTCACCAATCAGTCTGGGCCACCCGGGGCCTCATGGTTCCGTGCTTTCCTCTCGCCGATAAGAGTCTCTGTTGCGAGCTCCAATAACTCGGAATGTTCCTGGCTGATCCCCATGTGGCAATATTGACAGAGGCAAGCTGAAACAAATGCGTGGGAGAAGTTTGATCTTTATGATAAGTACTAGCACTGCTTCGAGGTCCCAAGATGTCGAAACTGTGCAAAGAAATGATATCTCACACAAAATTCAAGATGCCCGAAGTGAGAAATCAGATGGGACGACCCGCCCTGCAGCACGCTTTCGTCTAATGTCAGCCTCCAAGCTTGAGTAAAAGGCCCGCCAAGACAAATCAATCAGCTAGGTATCACCCCTTTCACTTCAAAACAATCCAGCCGCATCGCCGAATCCTCCCAAACAAGACCTCATAATACCCCTCAAGGTCCCTCTGCCAGGTTCACTTCCTTCCATCAATATGCTTTTCTGCCGACAAAGCTCAGTCCCCCGTGACTTTTCCGACCCATTTCTTCGGGACAACTTCAGTGCTCGCCCCAGCTGCCTCCATGGCCTCAAACTCCTCCAGCTCCCACCCGCATCATGGGCACATAACCGATTGCACCTGGACACGTCCTGGCCTCCATAGTAATGGAATCAGAAGTTACCAGAAAGATGGGAAAGCTTCCAAGCGTCTTGGACCCCAGACAACAAAGAGTAGCTAGACTAGGGGCTACCCATCCTTTAATATTAAAACAGTCTTTTAGTCAACCTTCGTAGGTTCTAGTACTTTCTTCGTTCAATCAAGTCCTCCTTGGACATTGTAGTTAATCTTAAGTTTTCTATAAAAGAGTCTTTTTCTTTTCTCGCTAGACTTGAGACATTATTTGCACACCTACATTACGTTTAATGAAATTGTTTTATTTTAAATGATCACTCGCATCGCTCAACAAATAATCTCTGGAAATGATTAAGATTTTAATTAATTGGTGCGAGAAAGTCAACTAATGCCCTACCTATACACTTTCCTCACCTCACAAAGGCCTCCATCAAGCCATACACTTTCCAAAACATATCCCCATCATCACCTTGATCAAGTCAACGAAGGCGGCAACATCAAGGAACAACAAAAGGTCACTCAAAGACGGGAGATCGACCCCATATCGAAAAAAGCAGGGGCTTGCCTCCGCCCCATGCATCATAGAAAGTTCAAGTAGAAGCTTGCCTTCGTCCTCAAGTGCTCAAAAAAAAAACAAAAGCTTCAAAAAAAAAAAAACAAAAGCTTCAAAAAAAAAAAAAACAAAAGCTTCAAAAAAAAAAACAAAAGCATCAAAAAAAACAAAAGCTTCAAAAAAAAACAAAAGCTTCAAAAAAAAAAAAAACAAAAGCTTCAAAAAAAACAAAAGCTTCAAAAAAAAACAAAAGCTTCAAAAAAAAATGAGGCCAAGGACCTAGCACCGCCGATCGAAGGTTTGACATATGGGCAAAATTAAAGCCCGAAGAACGGAAGTTGTCGACAACAAGGAGCAGCTTAAAGCAACGGCAAAAACATATCATAAGCCCTTAAGCCGCATCCAAAATCTTTCTCCCGATGAAGGACGACGATCAAGAAGCAACGGAATCGCTCAAAATGACTTGTCAAGGAATCACCTCAAGGCCCGCACCTTATCACCCAAACTTCCTATCCGAGCCTTTTCACCAAAAGTACCACAAATGTTCATACCCCTTTTCTAAAGCCAAACACGCTAGCACCCGAACTACGGCGACCCGAGCTCCTCACAATGAGGGGAACGTAGGCAACCGTAAATGGTCCGGTCATAAACACATTCAAATCCAGAAAATCCGTCCTCACCAATAACCTCTCCTATACACGATCCCTCTTCACCATTCGCCAACTTCGACTCTTGGTATCAGTTGACTTTATCCTCATGATTAATCAAAATGTTTGTTCATATCGAGATTAGGGGTTGAATAACCCGAACATTAATAAAGGGTTTTAAGCAATCTTGTGATCATTTTGAATAAAACATATTTTCGATGTCTCGACAAGTCTTCTTTTTCTACATTATAGGAAAAATAGAGCTAAACACTAATTTTACGTCACAAGGGCTTCCATACACTTTTACAAACCTTTCTAAGCTTATGCTCTCTCAAAAGAGTCAAACCCAAAGCGAGTTCTTTTGTGCCTTCAGCCAAATGAGGCCATCAAATAATACAAATCAGGGATTCATCCCTACTTTTCGAAAAAAAATATATGCCCCTGCAGGTATACATTCCTAAAATTGTCTTGCTTTTACATTTTCTTCCGGTTGACTAATTGAATAAAGAAAATAATAAAGTAAATATAGAAGGATGGGTTGCCTCTTTTGGCTACATGATAATTCAAGAACGTTGGTTCTTCACTTTGCTACAAGATGGGTTGGGTCTCTGTTTCGCATCGCCTGCAAAGTGCCTACCAAAGTTGAAGCCTCTCTAATTGTGTCGATTCACAACATGAGACCTAGGCTTTGCTAAGTCACTTCTTCCAAATCAAGACTTCGCAAATACATCTCTTCAGACCAAGGCTCCACCAAGCAAGATGAGATTTGATCGCCATGTTGGTCATGGGCTAGTCAAGTGCAGTTCTTTGATGTCCAAGGACGAGGACGGAATTTTAACCAAGACCAGAAATTCATCATATTTCTATGGCTAATATTGGAACCCGAGTCCATAAAACTCCTTGTGCCAATCAGAATGAGGTTTCGATGTTCATCCTTGGAAGATGTCAGGAATTTTGGTTTGACGATTGCCCTCAACCCCGATGGAACTTTCACGGTAGAAGAGGAAAAGGATCCCCATCCCTATCTTGGCCGACAGACTACCACCACCTTCCTCACACTCTTCTCAACTTGCGACCACCCATCCTTTCACTTCTGGCCTCGATATACATTCACAGCTCAGTCCGTGGGCTGCTTTGGGGAAACAAATTGACTTCAGTCCGATTTGGGCCAAGATGGTATGCCTCAAAGCGCCGGGGTGCGCCAGATGTCACGCAGCTTGGTATGCTCGCCAGCTCGGGCATGCATCGCCAGAGCTTCTCGCTACATCGCTTGAAATGCCTCGACAAAGAACCCAGTTCAAGATGTCCAATCCCCGACACCGCACAAGCCTCACAAGATTCCTTCATGACCGTCTCAACAGACAAAGCAAACCCCAAATACGTACTACCGGGACCTACGCAGCCTAACGTAACCGATCGCTCACAGCCTCGCCGGGGCAAAATCGGTACGAATGTCTTCATGGTTGGGGTTACCTCGGAATACCACAAAGAAATTGGAATCCCACCTCGCTTGGAACCAATCTATCAGGGCCTTCGCAAAGAACAGCTGAATGCTTCCACGCCGGTCCAGTGGCAACGAAGCCCTTCCTCGTAATGATGCTAGCTCGCCCGCTCCTCACGCCTTTCACAAATCCATGGGGTTACCAAGCCTCCATCCCAGTTCATCAGAATCACCAGACCGCAGCACTCGGTCAGCGCACCTTCAGCTATGCACTAACAATCAGGGGACAAAGCAGCCCCGCACTTAAGCCTACTTATGGGCCTCACTCCGGAAATCCGAGTTACCCAGCCTACATCAAGACTCGCTTCGCCCTCTTTGCCGGTTGAAAATCAACAACAAGCCGCGAGGTTCTATCCCTTCGCCAGTGGTCCTACTCAAGCTCCCCGGTGATTCGGGCCAAGGACAGGATTTCACCTATGTCCCCAGATCGGCCGTTCCTCTCCACCTGTATGCCGCCAGTGGTAGCTCCTCTCTAGCTCAGCCGCTGGTTTGAATGCCATGGTTCCACCATAAGACCCTCATTTGGCTTGATTCGTGGAACGACACAAGGAAATGAAAGCACAGATTGCTGAATTGATCGCTAAGAAGTCTCGCTTTCCGCCAACGAACCCTGACTCCTTTGTTCCCCACAAATTCGTGATGCCTAATTTGGATCTCTTTGATGGCACCGCATGCCCGAAAACCCATCTCGGACACGTATACCTTGGCAATGAAGGTCAAAAGGGGCGCCAATCGCCAGCTTGGCCGACTATTTCCTTAGGGCCTCTCTTTGAAGTCCAAGGCTCTAAAATGGTTCTTCCGCTTAAAATCCGAGGCCAGGGCTACATGGGACCAGACTACTAGCCAACTTGGAGCGGGAAGCAAATAGATTTGACTCGCGGACAACAATGCAAATGGCCCCGACGAGAACATCAGGGACTTTTACAAGCAAGATGGCAACTCCTCCTTTTGAAGAGGAACAACTAGACATCTTTCAGTCTCACGCCTGAAACCACATCTGAGGATCTCACTTAGCAATTTCCCTATCCGGATCTACGGGCAATGATCAATTCCGGGCTAAATTTGAGAGGGCTTACAATCGCCAGCCGAGTTGTCGCACTCGCTTACTGATACCGGGTTTCTTCCACCTCCAACATGACTCCTGAAAAAGGGCAGTATGAGAACTGATCGAAAAGGGGACCCCAAGGACCCAATACAGTCAACAATCCATTCCCTAAAAAAAAAAAGTAGTGTGAATATGATTGAAGCCACCGAACAAGCCAAGTGCCACTTTATGGCTAATGTAGCCTCATATGGAAGACACTCTTCGAAGAGAGGATTCTAGTTTCATAGTCGGTATCAAAGATGGGTTTCTCCTTCATGACAACTTCACCTTGAAGGCTCTCACGTTGATCGATTGGCTCGGTACTTCATCAGTATGTCACCAAACCTTTAACTCGGACCTCTGTAGTGACGCTTTGTCAAACTCCGGGGCTTCATCAAATCATTCAAAGAAAGATTCCGTGGTTTTCGCCATGTCTTTTCCATGGAATGGGGCTTTTATCAAGTCACACCTATCTTCGTAAGAAAGGCCTAGTCACCTCAACAACTATCTTGGAGTTTAAGCTTTAGAACTTGGCATATGGCAACTCCCTGCATCATCAAAAGTTGAGAATTGGGAATCTCCTCATATCAGCATTTCGTCAAATCACAACTAACCCAAGCGAAAGAGGGTTCATTCATGTCAACATTCTAGAGCCCGTCGCCGTCGCCTTCAAATGTCCGAGACTCGAAAAGAAATTTCAATCGAGACCCGGATTCAAATCCAACTTCATCCCAAGATCAAAATTGACCTCATCAATAACATGCAATTCAGTCCGCGACCAAAGGATATCACCCCACCTACCAAAGCTTGTCCCAAACATTCAACAACACATACATCCCCTCTCATCACCATGCATCCCCACAAAAATCTCCCTGTGGCTCAAGTAGCATGCACAAAACTTGAATCAATAGGAACAATCCTAAGTGATTGAAGATCTTAAATTCCCGCCAAAAGCTTAGGCTAAGTGCATCTTCGAAAGCAAGTAAATGCATCATCTCGCAAACTTATGCGGTGATACTCTCACAATCATTTTTGGCTCTATGCATGCATCCGTCACCATAAATATCATATATGCATCTTCCTCTTCACTAACGAACGCAGGGAATTCAAACGTGAAATCAAATCCCTTTTGGCAAGGATGATCTTCACCAAAGACGACCTCCAATGTCCACAAATGGATGAAGACGCCCTCCAAAGCATCTACAGCTTTGGCAAAGACAAGCTCCGCTGACGCAACTTGCTAAAGACGACCTCCAATGTCCACAAATGGATGAAAACAGCCCCAATGAAGACCACCTCCAGTGTCTACCGTTCGGTCAGAGACGCCAAGTTCTCAAATACAATTCGGTCAGAATACAAATCGGTCAGAGACGCCAAGTTCTCAAATGCAAATCGGTCAGAGACGCCAAGTTCTCCAATACAATCCGGTCAGAGACGCCAAGTTCTCAAATACAATTCGGTCAGAGACGCCAAGTTCTCAAATACAATTCGATCAAGTTCTCAAAATGCAAATCGGTTAAAGATACCAAGGTCTCAAATACAGTACGGTCAGAGACGCCAAGTTCTCCAATACAAATCGGTCAGGGACGCCAAGTTCTCAAATACAAATCGGTCAGGGAAGCCAAGTTCTCAAATACAATGCGATTAGAGACACCAAGTTCTCAAAAGCAAGAAGTCCCAATGTGAAGACAAGCTCAAAAACCTCTACAAGTTTGACGATCACCAGCAAGATGCAGACTCAAACAAACTCCTCCTTCAGGTCAAAATGCCTCCAAAGACGACAAATCGTCGGCGAAACCGTCCACGAACGGCAACCTAACAACTCTTCATCAACATCAGCCGTAGCCTCAGCTACAGTGTAAGCACAAAGACAGTATGAAAGCATATCTTAATCAACTACTTTTCTAAAAGAACATTATCATCAAATCTTAGGGCGACTTCCCAAAAAAATAGTCAAACCTCAAATACTGTCAAACCATCAAAGACCATCCCCAGCTATTTTCGAACTACGACCGGCTTGATTCCCTCTTAAGGATACGTAGGTAGCCTATCATTAGGTCCAGCCACTCGACCAGCACGGTCATCCTTTCCTTTGGCAGAAGACGTAAAACCGATCCCTTCAAATGAAGTCCACTAGAGGACCATCTATCCTAAACCATCAAAGGAAATCATTTCAAATCAAGGTTCGAGGCACCTAAAACGCCATCATCGAGGTTCGAGGCACCTAAGACGCCATCATCAAGGTTTGAGGCACCTAAGACGCCATCATCAAGGTTCAAGGCACCTGAGACGCCATCATCAAGGTTCGAGGCACCTAAGACGCTATCACACACAACACGAGGAAAGCAATCATCCCCTAATTCGACAAACCAAAATCAAAACCATAGGGCGACTTCCCCAAAATAGTTAAGTCATAGGGCGACTTCCCAAAAATAGTCAAACCGTAGGGCGACTTCCCCAAAATAGTCAAGTCATAGGGCGACTTCCCAAAAATAGTCAAACCGTAGGGCGACTTCCCCAAAATAGTCAAGTCATAGGGCGACTTCCCCAAAATAGTCAAGTCATAGGGCGACTTCCCCAAAATAGTCAAGTAATAGGGCGACTTCCCAAAAATAGTCAAAACCGTAGGGCGACTTCCCCAAAATGGTCAAGTAATAGGGCGACTTCCCAAAAATAGTCAAAACCGTAGGGCGACTTCCCCAAAATAGTCAAGTAATAGGGCGACTTCCCAAAAATAGTCAGACCATAGGGTGACTTCCCAAAAATAGTCAAATCTTAGGATGACTTTCCTAAAACAGTAGGGTCGACGACTAAAGATAGTCAAAGGACCCGAACTACGGCCGGCTTGATTCCTCTTAAGGATACGTAGGTAGCCTATCATTAGGTTCAGCCACCAGACCAAAATGGTCATTCCTATCCCCAGCAGAGCGGATATACAACCCTAGCCATCAGACCGAAGAGGGTCATTTCTTATCCCCAGCAGAGTTTCTTTCAGCAATCGACTGTAGAACTCGCTCGCCAGATTGACATCCTAAAACAAATACTCCGGGGTCGCACAACTAAAGATAGTCGAAAGACCCGAACTACGATCGACTTGATTCCTCTTAAGGATACGTAGGTAGCCTATTAAATAGGTTCAGCCACTCGATCACTTGATCATCCTGCCAAAATATGGAGCCTTACTCTTATCGACGACCCCGCTTCCTTCGAAAGCGCCGTCGCCGAGGGGCTACTGTAAGTGCTCCAATTTGAGCTTGTTAGCATTTTCGTTAGAAAATTAACGAAAGTTATAACATTACTAACATTCCTAACATTCCTAACTTTTCTAACAAAGTAAGGGTAAAATGGGCATTGCCATTTAAAGTTAAACCAAGAAAAGAATCTCAAAAAGCGAAAGAAATAAGAAAAATCCGAATTGGGCAAGTTGAAAAACATAAACTGGATTTTTGAATTTTATTCTTCCGTCCAAAGCCCGAAGCCGTAATTAATGAACAAGGCACGCCGTCAATCATATCCGCGCGGACATGTTTGTCAATTTCGAGAGGGCTATAAATTGAACCCTCCTCTCTCGGTTTACACAACACAATTTGATCACAGCAACGAAACTCGGCGAAATATAGAGAGAAAACAAAGCTGGGAATCCATAGATTGCCACCATTTTCTCTCCAATCTTTCCCAAATCTCACTCACTCACAAACACTTCAAATCACTCTCATACATACTCTCATACATACACCAATCCAAGCTCAAATCACCCTATAGGAGGAGGATTAGAGAGAAAACATAGAGGACTTCATTGTTATCTACTTGTTTTCTCTTTAACCAACTCAAATCATCAACCCTAAACACCCTCAAACACTCTCATATTCAAGCCTTAAACACTCTCACATTCAAGCCTTCAAACACAAAACACAAGGAAGATAGGTATAACCTCCCTCTCCTTACCCTAAAATTCATCCATGCATGCATTTTCAAGCTACAAAATGTAGTTTATTCATCTTATTGCTTTAGATCCAAGAAGATCACCATGGAAGTTCATCTCCATGGATGATCTTCTACAAGGATCTACATTATTTTCAAAGTGTTCTTACTTTCTTGCAAAGAAAACACATTTTCAAAACCCTAAAAATCATTTTCATACATCAAATCTCATTTTCAAAGGATAAAATTCCCCTTCCCAAGCAAATGAAGTGCTTAGTCCTAATGTACCCCAAGGATGGTTTGATATAGTTGATTCACCACTAAAATGTCAAGTGATCACTAATCAAAACCTAGGGAAATGGGGACAAGCATGGATGCAAAACCCCCTTTAAAATCATATTTTCTTTCTTGAGAAGTTGCTGTCCAGTAGCAATTTTCTCAGACCTCAGTCCATGGTCTAATTTTTTGGACATAGATAAACTTGGAATTTGGTGTTGACTACAAAATACTTTTTGTAGCCAACATCCAGATATTTCCATACATATTTTTACTTTATTTTTTGTCTGAGTAAAACTCCTTTTTTCAAATTTTCTTTTAAAGGTCAGTTCATCAGTCTCTGGAAATCCAGATTTCAGATCTAAGATTTCCAGAAGTTTTTGACCCCTCAAATCATCTCCAAAATGAAAAGTTCTTTTACAAAAACCTTTTTTAAGGTGTTTTGAACATTTTTCATTCCCGGACTTTTCCCAGATTCTGGAGTTTTCAAGCCCTAAAGTCCATTTCAAAGTCAAGGGTCAACTGTTTTTTTCATTCTGGCAGAAATGGTTTTTAACTTCCAAAAATCTTTTGAGTTTCAAATCTCAACCCAAAAATCATCCAAAAAATCATGGGATCAGTTTAAAGCCTTAAAAAGAGTTCCCAATTTTTACTTACCTCAGTTTCAACTTATTTTGGCCAAAATACACACACACACACACACACACAACAAAGGATTTTGAATGTTTGGAAGACTCGTTTTTACGAGGCGTTCCGGGTGCACACTAACGTCCTTCCCGGCACGTAACGTGACCTCCGAACCTAAATTTCTGATCTCGGGCTTTTTTCAAAGTTTTGGCCCTCAAAATAAAAATGGCGTGGCGACTCCGTTTCGTTGATTTTTTCAAATAAAAATGGGAAAATTTTCGGATACACATCATCACAGAATCCTTCACAGATTTTGTCAAAAGGTGGAGAACCAAACTAACCGAAATCGTTGATAGGCCCAGCCTAGACGAGCAAATTCACATCCTCATACAGTGCCTTAGAGAGGAATATCAAGACAAGCTAGCCGGCAACTACTTTCCTAGCTTCGCCGAACTTCACAAGTCGGGCATACGGTTAGATGACCTCATCAAACAGAAAAGGGAAGCCAAGAAAGAAAGTGGATTCCGCTACAACAAGAGCTCTTCTTCCTCCTCCAATCCCAAGGATGCATCTGTCAATGCCATTGTCTTCAATCATCCCGGAAATGGTAAGTACTCTGCGGTACCTCCACCACAAAAGAAGAAGAAAGATAGGCATTATGACAAGCTTGAAGGAATCACCCAAGAAGAACTCTTCGAAGTGCTTGTCAAAAACGGGAAAATCAAACCAAGAGAAGGTGGACCTCCAAAGAAAGATCTTCCTGCCAACCATGCTCATCACCTCTTCTGCAAGTACCACAACTTCACCGGTCACGACACCAACTCTTGCTTCCACTTGAAAGACGTCATCCAAGATTTGTTTGACGATAAAGAGATAGGGTTACCAAATGTTGTTACTAATCCTTTGCCAAACAATGAGGTCAATTTAATAGAGATAGAAAGTAGCTTCGAGGACCCTACTCGTCTAGCCACAATTGTGGACGAGAGCCCTCTAGAATTTAATGAATCTTCTTTCTGTTATATGATGTCTTGGGAGGAAATCTTAGAACAAAAGGGAAAAGGGTCTAAAACAGTCAACCTACTCACACGATCCGGTCGTGTGATCACCAACAAAGACCCAAGGGATGAAAATCCTCCAAAACAAGCTAAAGCCTCATCGCCAAGTGAACCGGAGGACCCTCTCTTAACTCAATTGAAAAAGACACAAGCAAATATCTCGGTTTGGGATCTCATAGGAGCATCTCACAAGCACCGTGAGATGTTGAAAAAGGCATTGGCTCAAATGACCATTTCCTCAGAAGCAACACCCGAAGAGCTCACTCAAATGATTGGCCAAGTGCGCTTTGGCAACGTCATCACTTTCATCGACTTGGACCTCCCATCCTATGGGAACAATCATCATGAGGCCCTTTACATAAGCTGCTAAGGTGAATGGGTACCGAATGCCACGCATTTTGGTCGACAATGGTTCTGCAATCAATGTCCTCCCGAAGAAAGCCTTATCATCATTAGGCCTCACCCACAAAGACCTCAAGCCATCCGGGCATACTGTAAGGGGGTACGATTGTATTGCTAGAACCGCTCACGGGATCGGTTGTAATACCTGTAGAAATGGGGCAAGTCACTATGAGCATCGAATTTCAAGTCATCGACATCCCAAAGATCCTTCAACTTGCTGCTTGGTCGCCCTTGGCTACACGACATAGGGGGTGTGCCCTCCTCCCTGCACCAATGCATCAAGTTCAGACACAACAACACGATAGTCACCATACACGGAGAGATGGTAACTGCTAGTCCAATCCTCGAAGTACAACATAGCACTTCTGATTTCCTGTTCAGTGGTTTTGAGATCGAGAAAGAAAGCACTGTGAATGTCATAGACACTTACAACGAGAACGACTACTCAAAGGCACTTAGGTTTTCCGGAAGCCTTCCTGTCTGGAGAATGATGCTAGCAAAAGGGTACTTCCCTGGATTGGGGCTTGGAAAACACTTACAAGGAATAACGGAACCACCACCGGTCCCCCCGCCTCACACAAAGCATGGACTAGGATACGACATCTCCATCCACGATGAAGATGACATAGAAGAGTGGGGCTTCACTCAAATCAAGTGGGAAGGAACCTCGTACAAAGACTGCAACGACCCAAAGTTCAAGGATTGCAACCTCAAACCATATCGGAGGACACTCAATGGCTACTTTGTTCGAGAAGGGGAAAGTATTCCCTACTTTATCTTTTCGTAACCATACGGACTGATGATAAAGGAAAGCGCCAACCGGGCTTTGAAATCTTCAATGGATGCGATGCTTCTCCGGATGAAATGAGAATCCGTCCCATCGATCCCTAATGATTTGTGGGGCACGAAGGCAGAAATGACAAGCGAATGGGACTTTGTGTTGGGAGAAGACATGCTACACGACAGCTTCCAAGACCTGTGCCGGTTAGAAGACAGCCAGATTCATGCAATATCCAAGGGGGACGCTCCAACTACCGACTACACGAGACTAATACAGAAATGTGATAAGCCAATTCTAAACTGGCACGTCACCGGAGGACCAGTTGTTGATGAAGACTTCATGATCAAAGAGCTTGGTTGCACTCCCCACCCTCACAGGAAGATAGGCCCTACAACTTTTACATTAGAAGTGTGCTCCACCTCCGATGAACTCACTCAAGAGGAAATCGAGGCGGTGGCTGAACATGTATTCCCTTACTTCCTTAATGAAAACTTTGATCTTTCCGAGTACCCTGAGATTGCTAACATCGTAAATGATGAATTAACTAATAATAATCAATATAACGAACACGTTAATAATGAATCATACGATGAGATAGATCAAGATAACGAACAAATCTTAAAAGAATTAGCTAAGCAAGTAGGTCGTTGTGGAAAGAATGGCCCCGTTGACGACGAAGAAATGCAAACAGTTAATCTTGGGACAACAAGACCCCAGAGAAACAAAGATCGGCAGCTTCTTCAAGGGGGAAGACAGAGAAACCTTGACCCAGCTCCTCGAGAGAATATGTCGACGTATTCGCTTGGTCCTACAAAGATATGCCTGGGTTGAATCGACCGGTTGTAGAACACAAGATACCACCGCTACCCAACGCCAAGCCAGTCAAGCGAAGCTACGCAATCAAGCCGGAATGGTCAATGCAAGTGAAAGAAGAAATCATGAAACTCTTGAATGTAGGGTTCATCAAAGTGATTGAATATCCGGAATGGTTAGCAAACACAAGGTGCAAGTAGCCAAGTCGAACGGGAAAATACGAGTCCGTGTTGATTTGAGAGACTTGAACAAGGCATCCCCTAAAGATGACTTCCCGCTACCAAACATAGACATGTTGGTCGATGCCACAAAGAAGCATACGAGGTCCGCTCATTCGTCGACGGGTTCGCAGGGTATAACCAAATCCTCATGGCGAGAAGAGGACCAAGACAAGACAAAGATTCACCACACCTTGGGACGTTCGCTACACGGTCATGCCGTTTGGTCTCAAGAACGCTCGGGGCTACCTATCAGAGAGCGATCACGACACTATTCCATGACATGATCCATAAAGAAATAGAGGTGTATGTGGACGACATGATTATCCACTCGAAAGGGACAGATGGCCAACACTTCGAGAGATCTCAGAAAATTCTTCAATCGGCGAGACAAAGACAAAATGAGACTCAACCCCGCCAAATGCTCATTCTGAGTAGTCAAAGGGAAAGTCTTGGGATACATGGTCACAGAACGCGGCATAGAAGCGAGATCCCGCCAAGATAAAGGCCATCACAGACATGCCTCCACCCCGATTACGTAAAAGAAGTAAAGGGATTCATGGGCAGACTCCAATATATCAGTCGATTCATTAATCAACTGACTACAATGTGCGACCCCATCTTTAAGCTGCTTAAGAAAAATGCACCTCAAGAATGGACCGAAGAATGTCAAGAAGCATTCGAGGAAGTTAAGCACTACTTGACTTCCCCACCTATCCTGGTTCCACCACACAAGGAGAAGCCCTTGAAGTTGTACCTCACAATCACAGACAACGCATTAGGGGCTATGCTTGCTCAAGAACAAACCGGCCTCGCACACGTAAAATGCCATCTACTTTGTCGCCCGCAGATTCCAAGGCGGTGAAATCAACTACTCTCCACTCGACAAGTCATGCGCCGCTCTCGTCCGGGTATCACAAAGGTTAAAGCACTATATGGAAGCCTTTCCAAACCGTCTCATCGCAAAGATGGATCCACTGAAATATATCCTAGACAAATCAAATTTGTCTTCGAGACTAGCCAAATGGTACTTCATGCTCGCGGGTATGATATCACTTACGTCACTCAGAAATCCGTCGAGAGGGAGTGTATTCGCAGATCGCTTAGCCGAATTTCCTTGCGACGAAGTGAAGGGGGAAGACCCGCGATTCCCTGATGAGGACATCCTAAGCATAGAAGAAAATAAGTGGCAATTATTTTTCGATGGCGCAGCCAACAAGAGAGGGTTTGGCATCGGAATGTTATTGGTAGACCCTAACTACATCTACACTCCACTAGCGGACGTCTTGACTTTGACGCCACCAACAATACCACGTATCACGAGGCTTGCATAGCGGGGCTTGAGGCAGCCCTAGAACGCAACGTGATAGAACTCGAGGTATTCGGGGATTCCCAATTGATCATCAATCAGACATTAAAGAAGTGGAGGGTCCAAGATCCAACCCTTCAAAGATACAGTGCCCACCTCCAAGAATTGGCGCATCAATTTCAAGATGTTTCATTCCACTATCTCCCCGTGAGACAAAAATCGGTTTGCGGACGCACTAGCCACACTTGCTTCTTTGGTCGAAATCCCTAAAAGAAAAGCGGTTAAACCCTTCAAGATAACACGGCGTGCAACTCCCGCATACCGCGCCGTTATAGATCTTCACGATTGCAAAGACAAATGGTTATCCAAAGGTGCCGCTGTTGAAAACTCCGAAGGAAACCATGGTACCACGAGATTTGGCATTTCATCCTAGATGGAACCATCCCACCTGAGACACGCACGAAGACTCGGATCGCCCTTAAGAGGTTGGTCGCCAATTACGTCATCACGGCTGGCCGTTTATTCAAGAAACATCCCCAAGAAAACCTCCTTTGCGCCACCGAGGAAGAGGCCCAGAAATAATGGACCATGTTCATCAAGGCATATGTGGAACCCACATGAGCGGAAACATGCTCGCCAAAAAGATCATCGACAAGGGTACTTTTGGGCGACCATGGAAGCCGACCGTACCAAAATGGTCAAAAGTGCCACAAGTGTCGATACACGCCAATCTTCGGCATGCACCGCCTTCCTCGTCGTACCCAAAGACTTCACCTTGGCCGTTCTCTACATGGGGGATAGACGTGATTGGAAAGATCACACTGCAGGAGCCAACGGACACTGTTTCGTCCTAGTAGCCATCGACTATTTCACTAAATGGGTCGAGGCCGCCTCCTACAAAGTTCTGAATGCCAGAAAGGTTGCTGAATTCATCAAGCACAACATCATCTGCCGATACGGGGTTCCACAAGAGATGATATCCGATAATGGGTCACACTTCGAGAAGGAAACCAATCGCCTACTGACCGAGTACAAAATCACGAGACACAAGTCATCTCCTTATAGGCCTCAAACAAACGGAGCAGTTGAAGCCGCGAACAAAACAATCGAGACTATCATCAGAAAAATGACAGTCACTGGAAAAGACTGGCCCGACAAGCTACCATTCGCACTATGGGGGTACCTGTGAATGTGTGCCCAAAATTTTTTGTTTATTGGAATTCACGCGAGTTTGAAGACATCCGAGTTATTTGAAAAACGGAGTCGCCACGCCATTTTGATTACCTCAAAACTTTGAAAAAAAGGTTTTATGGGTTCGGAGGTTAAGTTACCCCTTGGGAAGAACGTTTGGCGTTCACCCAAAGTGCCTTGCCGGAGCAAGTCTCCCTAGATTTCATTAATCGTGTTTGCTTGCGTGCTTTCTTTGTGTGCATGTGTTTGAAAATAAGGGGGGGGAATGTCCCAAGTTATCTTCCGGACGTACAAACCATTTGTTGGTTGTCGCTCGGGATTCCTTGGAATTTATGTATTTGGGATTATGATCCCGTCCTCATCTTATGACTTATGATCATCGCATTTTTAAGCCTTGGGACCCTCGGGACTTGCGTGATCGAGAGAATGACTCTCTTTTGGGTCAAAGATGAGGTTCTTTAGGAAGGAATGTCCTTAGCCCATCAATCCTACGCTTTAAGACGGTCGAGCTCGTATAGAGGCTTCATACTCATTCTTAAGCGATAATCGGAGATATAGGGTTCAAGGTTATCCTTTTCCTAAAGAAATCATGAACCTTTAATGGAAGGAACGATGCAAAGATGAGAACTTTTACACCGGTCCGTTCCAAGGTTGGGGGAAAGGGGGAAATGCATGTAAAAATGATATTTTAGCAAAAAGATGGCATTTTTGGTTTGAAAATGATGCATTTGATTGCAAATGGATGTAAAGAAATGATCTTTGTGCAAAGAGTGCATCTTTAATGTGAAAAGGGATTTAAAATGGAAAAGGAATGATTTTAATGCATGAAAAATGGGATTTAGGTGTAAAGGATGCATCTTTATGTATGAGAATGATATTTTAATGAAAAGATGACATAGTATGTACATAGATGCTATCTAAATTGCAGATAGACATCAGGTTATAGCTTAAAGGGGGTTAACATCAGATTACAGCTTGAAACTGTGAAGCTTCTGAAAACGGCTACTTATGTCGCACGACATAGCCGCCTATGTCGCGTGACATAACTAGCCATTTTGCAGAGGCTTTAACCGAGATTTGCAAGAGGTAACAAGGCACCAAAATGGTCAAGTTACTTCACAAACAAATCTCAGGGAGCATGTTTAACAATAATGAACACTTCAAGAGGGTGTGGATATGAGGGATCCACACTCATCTTGAGTGTTCATGCAAAAACCAAGTCAAAACGAAGATTTTATATGAAATGTAATGAAATAAAATGTGGATCTGGGTAATATGAAGCTAAAGCATGCAACTTTAATCAGAATACTACATTATCAATGCATGTAACACATAGATTTCATATTCAAAGGAAGATAGAGAGTGGAAAAGGGGTAGAAACTCGTTACCCTTGAAGATCCACAACTCCTATATCAAGTTAGACATAGGAGCCTTCTAGCGTCCTCTTCCGGAGACTGAGTTCAGGCCTTGGATCCTTGGGAACTCCTTGATTTCTTGATGTATGTGGGAAGTGTGTGTGTGGGAAGTGTGTGTGGGATGGATTTGGGAGGATTGAGGTGATTTGGGGGGTATGTGAGGAGAGAGGAGGCTTCCTGGGTGTATTCCTATAGAGGGGGCGAGGGTGGAAGAGGTGTGTCAAAATGAGAGGTGAAGGCCTCTATTTATAGGCTGCCTGCATGGGCTTGTTATGTCGCACGACATAACAAGCCATGACTGTATTCCTTCTAGAAACATGCAAGGTGGCATGGTTCTAGAACTTTTCCTGGCTGGTTATGTCGCACGACATAAGTAGCCACTTCTGGATTCTTCTAGAAACATGCAAGGTGGCAGCCTTCTAGAACTCTTCCTGGCTGGTTATGTCGCACGACATAAGTAGCCAAATCTGGATTTTTCTAGAAACATGCAAGGTGGCAGTCTTCTAGAAGGGTTTTGGGATTAAGAAAAACGTGTTTCTTAATCACCAAGCATTTCCTTCAGCCCTTAAAAGGCTTGGAACAGTTCCGGAATTGTTCCGGAACTTTAGGAAAATCCGGGGAATTACCGGGAAATTTACCGAAATGTCGGGAAAATTAACCGGAAGGCATGAGCCAGATTTGGGTACTTACAGAAGCCCCTCGGCAACGTCACTTGCAAGGCGAGTGGGGTTGTCGATAGAAAAGGATCCGATCTGGCGAATGCCGAGACAGATTGGGAGACCAAGGTGGTCGAGTGGCTGAACCTTTTGGAAGGCTACCTACGTATCCCGGAGGAATCAAGCCAGGCCGTAGTTCGGAATTAGGATCCGCTGGGGGAGGAAGAAGAGAAACTGGTCTCTTGCTGGGTATATAGAAGAGAAAATGACCTAGGAGGTCAAGCAATTGATCCTACTGGGGACATGCTAGGAGTGACCCAGGTGGTCGAATATTTGAACTTTTATGAAGGGGCGCTTTATCACTGAGGAGTGACAAAGAAACAGGGTGACCAAAGTGGTCGAATGGCTGGACCTTTTATAAAAGGCTACCTACGTATCCCGGAGGAATCAAGCCTTGATCGTAGTTCAAGCATCACTAGATAGTTAGGAACGATGTCTAGGATCCTTGAGATTTTGACAATTCGGAGGCTGTCACCTGAGGAAGCTAGAGCTTACATCACTATCTCTTTATGACGGAGATAGAGGTAACTTAAGTTGGGAAACTTGAGCGTACGTCACTATTCGCGGATAGTGGTAGCACAAGTTGAAATGATTTGGGCATACGCCACTATTCGCGGATAGTGGTAGCACAATTTGAAATGATTTGGGCATTCGTCACTATTCGCGGATAGTGGTAGCACAATTTGAAATGATTTGGGCATACGCCACTATTCGCGGATAGTGGTAGCACAATTTGAAATGATTTGGGCATTCGTCACTATTCGCGGATAGTGGTAGCACAATTTGAAATGATTTGGGCAATTCGTCACTATTCGCGGATAGTGGTAGCACAATTTGAAATGATTTGGGCATTCGTCACTATTCGCGGATAGTGGTAGCACAATTTGGAATAACTTGGGCATTCGTCACTATTCGCGGATAGTGGTAGCACAAGTTGAAATAACTTGGGCATTCGTCACTATTCGCGGATAGTGGTTGCACAAATTGAAATAACTTGGGCATTCGTCACTATTCGCGGATAGTGGTTGCACAAATTGAAATAACTTGGGCATTCGTCACTATTCGCGGATAGTGGTTGCACAAATTGAAATAACTTGGGCATTCGTCACTATTCGCGGATAGTGGTTGCACAAATTGAAATAACTTGGGCATTCGTCACTATTCGCGGATAGTGGTTGCACAAATTTAGAGTTCTGACCTAACATTATTTCATTCTAACGGAAGCTAAAGCTTACGACGTTATTTCTTTACTAAAGCTAGATGACTTTATTTCTTTATGACGGAAAAAAAACAGAGACTAAAGAAGTAAGAAGGACTCGATGATTTTTTGTAAAGAAAGTAGGACGTATCCTGATAATTTTTGTAAAAGAAGTGAATTAAAAATGCCAAAGGCAAATAAAATGAGCCACGAGGGGGTAAATTTGTAAAATAAGCCTCGGGGGGCATTGGAGGGAAAATTTGATTGAAAATGCCAGTGGCACAAAGGACAAAACAGGCCTACGGGGGACAAAATTTGTAAAATGGAGCCTTCAGGGGCAAAATTGTAAAAACAAGCCACAGAGGCTTATTATGTCGCACGACATAATAGGCCAGGTGAACAGATTTATTAAAAATCGCACAGTCGCCATTTTGAAATTAATTTAGACTTGAAATTGAGAGGGAGGCGACGGCGAGAAGAGGGAGAGCAATCTCAGAGGGCGATTTGAGAGGGATCTAGAGAAATCAAACAAATCTTTAGTTCGATTCAACTTGGAAAATGCCTCCTAGGCTCTATCCGACCAAGAGGGCTTCTCAACATGCCAACTTAGCTACTCGGAGGAAGGGGGTGCAAAGGAATCAACGGCCGTTTCTTCCGGAAGCACCAAGGGGAGATTTTTACCCACAGCTCGATGAGCATACTTCGGATGTCACGAAGAAGGAAGAGGTAAGAAACCTAGGGTTTCTTGAAAATTTTTCAATTTGTGCGAATTTGATTTGAACTGAGTTTCTCTTCGATCGCATTTGAACTTCATATGGATTGGCCTGTGAACATGAATGAATCTAGGAAATGTAATGCGTAAATGCATGCCATACATTGATCCATTTTGACCTACTTTTTGCTTGAGATGATTTCAAGAAATAGCACGAAATATTGATACTTGTGCCATGTTTTCTTGCAGGGATTGCGCACCCGTGGCTCCCCTGAGGTGATTGGCAGGCTATGGGATAGCTTGCCGGGTAGCCAAAGAGCAGTGGACTCGCCTAAGGGCCCGATTTACGCTGCCGGGCTAGTGGCAATTTTTGAGATGGCGAAGGCCATCTGGGGCACTCGAGGAGCGTGGATCTAGTGAGGGCATTCAGAGAGTTCTGGTGGGAGACCACTCACTCATTTCACTTCTCTTGGGGTGAGACGACAGTCACTCCACTGGACTTTGCGGTCATCACAGGACTGCCTTTTACGGATGAGCCGCTCTACATAGAGGAGCCTGTACAGGGAGTTGAGCCCCAGCCTATTGCTGATGATGATTTTATGGGCTTACTTGGTTTCGTTCCCCGGATCAAGAAGGGGAATGGATATGAGTTGGGGGTGCTACACGGCCTAATTCAGGGGCAGAGCAGGGACTACACTGTGGTAGATGATCCCGCTGAGAGCCGGCTGAGAGCCGAGAGATTGGCTAGAGCTTTTGTATGGGTAGGCTTTTCCGACATGCTGTTCATCAACAGCGCATCTACTGCTTTGATTTCACTGTTGGAGCTACTGAGAGCCTGGGATACTGTCGGGAATCTGTCCTGGGGGGAGGCAGCCTTAGCTGAGATGTATTTGGCCCTAGATGACGTCAGTCGAGGGAAGGCGAAGTACTTCACCTGCTTTCATCTGGCTTTCGAGGTATTCTCTCACCTTGATCTCTTTTCCTTAGCGCATTTCATTATATCCCTTGTTTTCCCTGTTTTGACTTCTTCTTCTCCTTTTCAGGCTTGGGCATACGAGTACTTTGGCTGTTATGAGTGGCAGATCAAAGATGAGTTTCCTGCCACCACTTTTCCTGCTCTTCGTCGGTGGACGAAGGATGCCAGGAATGCAGGACCCGTGACGCCGGAGGGCTCGAGGTGCAGGATTACCGCTTCTTATCATGATACGCTGACATGCCTGAGAGGGATTCCATAGAGGCTGAGCTTGTTCCCACTGACCGGCCGTTATGCCGCTACGGATTTAGATCACGCTGCGCACTTCACGAGTGTCGCAAGCTGCCGGTGGGCTTGTCCGGAGACGCCTTGTACTGGGAGAGAGGGTGTATAGACGGCATGGGCCGAATAAGCACGCTCGGATCCCTGATGATCCCCGGCTAGGATGTGTTGCCTCGCCGGTTGGCGAATGTAGATGCTTTGATCGTAGGCATGGCGGCACATATTTACACACGGGAGGGGGACTATACTATGTACGTGGCCATGCATCTTCGAGTCTCCACGAGACCCGGGGTTGGTTATGGTGCTTTCATGGGCCAAGCAGGGCCTTCGGCCGGCTACGTAGCTAGACCTCCTTTGCCCCGACTTTCATTGATTATCGGGGTGGCGGTAGCAATGAGGCGAGCTCACATTGATATGTCCAGACTCATCCTCATCCGGTGCTCCCGCGAGGTTCTAGATCTGTAAGCATTGCTCCTTACGCCTCTTTGGATTGCTTGCATCTCTCTGTTATCAAGAACTGTATTCTGACACTTATTATGTCATGCTTGTAACAGTGTCGGCTCAGGCTTACAGGTGCACTTGACCAGGGCATATACCGGTGCCGCTGGCATGATTGGCAAGCTCCCGAGAAAGGCATGAGTTTCTGGAAGAATCGAGTGCCGGTCACAGTGGTTCGATTGATATCTCTCCACCGGCCAACCGAGAAGGAAGAAGAGCCGCTACGATGACGTGGGCACCGGCGGAGCACTAGAGGACCGACGCCTCGGACAAAGACCGCAAATGTGCCTCTTTACGAGACTCCATTGAGATTGACGATGATGATGAGGATGAGGATGGTGGAGCCGAGAGGCGGCTACGGATTACGAGCTTGACTCCACCGTTATCACCGAGCTCGACGACTATTACCGCACGGAGACCATAGCCTACGAGGCACCTTCCCCGGACGATCCCGACGATGAGCCGAGGAGGCCGAGGATGACGACGAGGATGGAGATGAGGAGGGTGATGAAGAGGGTGATGGAGAGGATTCAGAGTAGCCCCCTTCCCCCTTTAGACATTTATGACTTTTTGGCTATTGTACCCCCTTTGGAGAAAACACATGTTATTATTTTTGCTATGCACAACTTTTGACTTGATCTATTTCATTTTGTATGTACAAATGGTTTGAATGGATGACTTAGATGAATTTTTAGCTTGTAAATGAATGCATGAGTGTGTATACGGGGTAAATGAACCCTTCCTTATGCATTTGAGAGGTGAATGGATGGTATTTGCGGCTTTTGACAAGTCGGGGAGTGCCTCAGGGAAAGCAGCATGTTGCGATTGCTGTATCGATGTTGGCTTATTATGTCGCACGACATAAGAAGCCCAGCTAGGTTTGTCGCGTGACATAAGTAGCCAAGACCGCACTTCTCTTACCTTTTGCCTTGATCGGGAATTGCCGACACAGGTTGGAATTGGGGTGACCAAATAGGTCACAAACCCGGTCTCCTTGGGTCAATGGCAAAGAGATATTTGGTCCCTTCCTATAAGGATGGAAACGGGGTGACCTAAGTAGGTCAAGCAACCGATCCTACAAGGAATGTGCCAAATCAAAAGAGGTGACCAATATGGTCACAAAATTGACTCTCATGAAAAGCTTACGCACCATTGGAGAATGGAGAAGGGAAAAAGGTGACCAATGTGGTTGGATGGCTGAACCTTTATGAAAGGCTACCTACGTATCCCGGAGGAATCAAGCCTTGATCGTAGTTCAAACTTTACCTAGACAGTTAGGAACGATGTCTAGGATTTTCGACGTTTTGACAATTTAGGAAACTGTCGCCTAGCGTTATCTCGTTATAACGGAAGTAACGGAGGCGCTTTTGGGAGAAAATGTTATCATTAGCAATTGGCACGTTACTTGAGCCTAGGGGTGATTTTCTTTCTGGAAACATGGTAGGGACTGGGTTTGGATATACATATGGAACGTATTTGGGAATTGTTTGAGACGGGTTTCAAACAGGTGGGGTTGTATCCCTTGGGTGCTGATCGAGCAATTATTGAGATGTTGTCAACGTGGACTAGAATTCCTTCTTGCTGAGACCGGGTTTAAACCTCGGGTCTTGATTAAGGTCCTTTTCTCACACTCTAGCATGCCGATTGCTTTTATAACCAAAGGTATGTCGAAGTGACCAATCCTCTCTTCTAGGGATGGATGTGACTTATCGAAGCCCCTTGGCCTAAGGAAATACTTTCCGCAAAGCCCCAATATCTTACTAAAGCAAGGAAAGATTCTTTCATTTGGCAAAGCCTTGGTTGAATGAACCGAGCAAGCGAAGTAACTTGGCGAAGCCCCGCCCGGTGACCTAGCGAAAATCCCAATATGATTTGTATTGCGGAAGTGATCCCGAGGTTGATCTCGAACAAGACTCGAATTCATCTAGGGACCTAGTGAAGAACCCGATGCGAACCCCGAAAATGGCTAAAGAAGCCCCAGCTTTAAAGGGAATGCTTTGGCAAAGTTTTTCGAGGCGACCTAATGCGAATTGTAGCAAGTAAGAGGGAAAACCTATCCTTTTCCTTCCCTTTTTTTTTTATTTTCTTTTTTTTTTTTTAGTCACTCGAGTCAACCTTAAGGAGACGTGGACAAAGAGAAGAATTTTAGGAAGATATATACATGCAGGGCATATTTTGAAAAGGTGGGAATAGATCCCGATTTTTGTGTTATTTCGATGGCCTTATTCGATGTAGGCACAAAACTCGCTGGGTTTGACTCTTTGAGAGAGTATAAGCGTAGGAAGGTTGCTAAAAGTGTATGGAAGCCCTGCCGATTTAAAATCAGTGTTTAGCGCTATCTTTCCTAAGATGTAGAAAGAGAAGACTTGTCAAGACATCTCGAAAACTTGTTTTATTTACAATGATCACAAGATTGCTTAAAACCCTTTATTAATGTTCGGGTTATTCAACCACTAATCTCGATATGAACAAACATTCTTATTAATCATGAGGAGAAAGTCAACCAGTGTCGCGGATCAAGGTTGGCTGGGTGTGAAAGAAAGGTTTGTGTATAAGGAGGTCATTGATGAGACCGGGTTTTTCGGGATTTGATCGTGTCTATGGGAGAGGTCATTTGATGAGACCGAATTCTCTGGGATTTGAATATGCTTATGAGGGAGGTCATTGATGAGACCGGATTTTCTGAAACTTGGATATGCTTATGACCGGACCATTGCTGGTTGCCTACGTTCCCCTCATTATGAGGAGCTCAGGTCGCCGTAGTTCGGCCTTGGCCGGACTGCTTTGGGAAATGGGATTTGTGGTTCCTTTAGTGAAAAGGCTAGGATGAGAAGACTGGATGATGAGGCATGGGCCTCGGGATGATTCCTTGACCAAGTCATTCTTGGACGGCTGCTTCAATAGCTTTCTGATTCTCGTCTTTCATCGGGGGAGAAAGGACTTGCATATGCCTAAAGGCTTATGAAATGCTTCGCTTTTGCTTCGACCGCCCCATTGTTATCGACAACTTTCATTCTTTGAGCTTTGATTTTGCCCTCGTCCGTCAAGCTTTTGATGGGCGGTGGCCGGGTCCTTGGCCTCATTTTCTTTTTCTTTTATTTTTATGTGCAACCCTGTTTTTTGCCTAGACCGCCCTTTTTTGGGATTTTCAGCCTAGCTGAGCATTACTCTTTTTGCACTAAGATTTTTCTTTCTTTTTTTTATGTGCAACCCCGTTTTTTTTTTTTGCCTAGACGCCCTTTTTGGGATTTTCAATCTAGCCGGGTATTACTCTTTTTGCACTACACACATTTTTTTTTTTTCTCTTTTTTTATTTTCTAGAGCACCCGATGACCAAGGCGAGCCCTCGCTTGAACATTCTTGATACCCTTGAAGTCTAAGCCAAGCCCCTAGGTTGTTGTCGACACGGGTCAATCTTTCGAAGCCGAGTGGCCTTTTTGTCGTTCCTTGATGTTGTCGCCGTCGTTGACTTGGTCAAGATGAAGGTGGACATGGTTTGGGAAAGTGTATGGCTTTGATGAAGGCCTTTTTATGGGTAAGGAAAGTGTATGGCTTGATGGCATTAGTTGACTTTCTCACACCGATTAATCGAACGTTAATTATTTCGAGAGATTGTTCGTTGAGCAATGCAAGTGATCATATAAAATAAAACCATTTCATTAAATGTAATGTAGGTGTGCAAATAATGTCTTAAGTCTAGCAAGAAAAGAAGAAGACTCTTTTATAGAAAATTGAAGATTCAATACAATGTCCGTAGAGGACTTAATTGAAAGGAAAATACTAGACCTACGAAGGTTGACCGAGAGACTATTTTTCTTTTTCTTCCCTTTTTTTTTTTTTTTTTTTTTAAGGATAGGTAAACCCTAGTCTAGCTACTCTTCACGGGTTGGACCGCCAGGAGCTTCGAGCTTTCCTTCGTAGATCGCCCACCGAATTTCTTTCTTCGCCTCCACACACTTGTCCGTCACATGACCATAATGCTTGTGGTACTCACGTAACTTGGCCCCGTCAACTCTACTTGGGTTTCTTGGCTTATGATTCTCGAGAGGTGTGAGAAGGCTTCGTTTCACCAAATCGTTGAAAACTTTGCTCATGGGCATCCCAAAATCATCAGCCGACGTTTCGACCTTGCACTTCTTGAATTGACCTCTTGTCATAACTTTCCGTCTTTGGCCCATGGAGGTTCTCAAGCTTCCCATCTTCTATCAACTTTTGGATCTCATGCCTCAAAGCGGTGCAATTGTCAAGGCCAGGCCCATGGTATCGATGGAAAAGGCAAAGGTTTGGACTCATCCAACCGAATACCGGTTCCCGGGCTTCCAATTTTCCAAATGCTTTATTTCAGCTTTTCTTTCACTAGCTCTTCCGTAATCTTGCTTAAAGGCATCTCTCGTATTGTTAAAGTGAAAGGAGCGAGGTTTTCTGGGGACCTTGTTATTCTCAAGACTCGCATTCCCATTGTCCAATTGGTTCCACCGTTGGATTTGGCCAAGGAAGCCGTGACATTCTTTCCTTTGTGAGGTACCGGTGCCGAGCCAGTACGGTTGCCGCTTGGTATTGGGTTATGCTCGGTGGAGTCATTTCCTTGCCCGGTTCGACATCTTGGGTCAAGGGAGTATTGATACTCATCATGAGGTCAAGCTTCTCTTGCATCTCGTTTCACTTGCTCCATCAATATTGCCACATGGGGTCAACGGGGACTCTTGGGCTACCGGAACCGGCAACAGACTCGTAGTAGCGAACCGACGGCCGAATTCATTAAGTCCTAGAGGTGGCAGTGAAAACTCGGTTCATCCTTTGGCAACTCATGATCGCATTCAAAGCGGGTATAGGGGCTTTCAGAACATAGCCACATATCTCAAACCGATTATGTGAGGTTGGAGCATAAACCGGGCGTGTATTGGCCGAGACCGAGGGATAAGTGGGGTGAAATCCAACTGCTTCGAGAAGCCGAGGGCGATGGGGCCCGATGAGCCGGGATGTTGGAAAGGACCGAGGAGAAGTGGTCCTTGGCAAGGGATCATATGTGGATGGAGGAAGGTATTGGTTATAGGTCGGGGAACCGAGATGGCTACTTCCGGAGTCTCATCTTCGACCACTACCAGAGAACCGCTGGACTCAATTGTTACTTGGATTCCATTGCGGCGAAGAGCACCGATAAGCAATGACAAATGCTTCTTCATGATCCTTCCGGGCATTTTCCAAAGCCAGGACTAACTCTTCCTTCCTAATCATCCGATTTCCCATACCCTCACCGTTTTCGTCAAATCCGCCATTCGACTCTCTCGAGCCGATGAACTGCTCCGAACCGAAAAGCCGCCGACCCAAGCATTCTCGTCCACTTCTTTCTCGCAAGGGAAAGGGATAGGCAAGGTTTAGGGATAGGTAAGGTTTAGACTCGAAGGAATAGGTAAGGTTTAGACTCGAAGGTAAGTGTTTAGCTAGACTGAAAGGCTCAAGTAACATGCCCTTATCGCTTTAACTTTTGCTCGAAACGCATTTTCTCCTAATCCTAATTGATCGGAAAAGATGAGACCTTGAAAGGTCAAGATTGGAAGTAGAGATCGGACCGAAGGGGGTCACGATTAAGGATTTGACCATGAAAGGTCGAGTCGGGAAATCGGAGATTGGACCGAGGAGGTCTCGATTAGAGATTGACCATGAAAGGTCGGGACAAGAAAATCAAAATCGGACCGAAGAGGTCTCGATTAGGGTTTGACCATGAAAGGTAGGGATAAGGAAAACGGAGATCGGACCGAAAAGGTCTCGATTAGGGATTTGACCATGAAAGGTCGGGATGAGGAAAACGGAGATCGGACCGAAAAGGTCTCGATTAGGGATTTCGTAGATAGGAACATGCAATTATGATTACACTAATTGTTCAAGTTTACTTAAAACAATGTCTTTTATTTATTTCTATTTGGTTGGAAAAGGGGTTTGCCCTTCTTTTTCACAACTACTCTAGATCCCGGATCGCTGGGTTCCGTCACTACGTCTATAAGCCCCTCGTATTCCACCCGTATTTCGACCTCCTGTGGTGGACAGCCCGGCGAGGGTCCTATAGGGCACGCGGATCCCACCGACCGAGAGTAAAGAACGCTCCTATCGGGTCTAGCGGGTCATAGGACCTTTCAACGCACGAGCGATGCGGATTATAGTCAAGGCAATACCGGAAAGTCTCGTCTCTCTCGCCTTGACGGATCTTTGACAGAGTTTCGCTGAGCGAATGACGGTTTTTGACTTTCGGTAATGTCCGAGAATATAATAGGCATGGGTCGGGCGGCAGAAAGCCGGATGACACAAAGGTCACATTGAACTTCGTTGCATACGCAAAGGCGTGAGTCGAATCGAAGTCAATGCCGGCCAAGATCTTGCCAATTTTTCCTTGTCGGAATTTTGGCAGAGCTTCGCTTGAGCGAAAGATCTTTTGATTTTTGGCAAAGACTTGGTCTTGACTCTTACGCATTCCGTGCGGGTCAAGGTCAATAGTCAATGCCTGAGTCAAGATCCCACCGATTTTTCCTTGTCGGAATTTCGGCGTAATTTCGCTTGAGCGAAAATCTTGGCTTCCGTTATGAGCTAAGGCTTGACCTTTACGTGGGTATGCAACCGGGCTATATGACACGGACTAGACCAAAACCAACCAAAAGTCACGGTTTTTTGAAACGTGTGACACGGACCGTGCATTGGTCGACACCGGCCGCCATGGGGAGGTTGGGATGATTCCGTGCGCGCCCGGGAGCATCGTAAGGCCGTCCGTGATCGCACTGGAACCACCCTCGGGTTTGAAGGACGTGCGTGCAAAAGTGTACAGGATATATCAAAGTGCGCGTAGTGTGCGGTCTCCTAAAAATGTTCCTTTTGAGTTAAAACAGAGATTTTCATAAATGTGTTTTAAAGGAATGATTTTCGGGACGGGGAAAATGCAACACATAAGCACGTAAATTTTCTCGGGAGCCCTGGCCGCCATGGAGCCGAATAGCCCCAAGCCGCTAGGATCGCCAGATTAACCATGATTTTTCCTGGTGGAATTGCCACTGAGGTCGTATGGTCAGAATCCTATGAGGATTAGCCGTACGACTGCATGGATCAATTTTCCAGGTTCCACTCCTTTTGCTATTTTTCGGGTTATTTCCCGTTTCAAAGTATGCACAGATTCCAAGATGCAAATGATGCAATGCATGGTAAAAGAAAGCAAGCACGATTAATGAAATCGGCGATGGGAGTCTAACCCGCTCAAAGGGAAAAGCTTTTTTGTATTTTTTTTTCAAAATTTTTTTCGAAAAGGGATACTGGTACGTGGGATTGTTAAACCACCTTGTTATCCCAAGCCCCGGGTTAGGGAGCGATACAGGAAGGGTAAGTGGGGTCCACCTATATACCAAGTATCGACTTTTGTTTTGAAAATAAAGCTTTTCTCCTTTGGGATTGTCCCCAAATGAGTCGCCAAACCGTGAATGTGTGCCCAAAATTTTTGTTTATTGGAATTCACGCGAGGTTTGGAAGACATCCGAGTTATTTGAAAACGGAGTCGCCACGCCATTTTGATTACCTCAAAACTTTGAAAAAGGTTTTATGGGTTCTGAGGTTAAGTTACCCCTTGGGAAGAACGTTTGGCGTTCACCCAAGGTGCCTTGCCGGAACAAGTCTCCCTAGATTTCATTAATCGTGTTTGCTTGCGTGCTTTCTTTGTGTGCATGTGTTTGAAAATAAAAAAGGGGGGGGAATGTCCCAAGTTATCTTCCGGACGTACAAACCATTTGTTGGTTGTCGCCGATTCCTTGGAATTTATGTATTAGGGATTATGATCCCGTCCTCATCTTATGACTTGTGATCATCGCATTTTAAACCTCGGGACCCTCGGGACTTGCGTGATCGAGAGAATGACTCTTTTGGGTCAAAGATGAGGTTCTTTAGGAAGGAATGTCCTTAGCCCATCAATCCTACGCTTTAAGACGGTCGAGCTCGTTGAGAGGCTTCATAGTCATTCTTAAGCGATAATCGGAGATTTAGGGTTCAAGGTTATCCTTGTCCTAAAGAAGTCACGAACCTTTAATGGAAGGAACGATGCAAAGATGAGAACTTTTACACCGGTCCGTTCCAAGGTTGGGGAAAGGAGGAATGCATGATGAAAAAATGACTCTTTAATGAAAAGATGACATTTTTGTATGTAAAGCATGTCTTTTGGTTGCAAGGGATGCTTTTTATACAAAGAAAAGATTCTTATGCAAAGAATGCATTTTTGCGTTGGAAAATAGCATTTAATGCACAAATGATGCATGAAAATGGCAAAGAATGGTTTTTTTAATGCGAAGTATGCATTTTGAGTATGAAAATGGGTTTTTGGGTGCAAAGAGTACATCTTTAATGTAAAAAGGGATTTAAAATGTAAAAAGGATGATTTTTATGCATGAAAATGAGATTTAAGTGCAAAGGATGCATCTTTATGTATGAAAATGGTATTTTAATAAAAAGATGACACATTATGTACATAGATGTTACCTAAAATGCGTATAGACATCAGATTATAACATTATGGGGGTTAACATCGTATTGCAGCTTGAAACCGTGAAGCTTCGCAACCGGCTACTTATGTCGCGTGACATAGGCCGCCATGTCGCGTGACATAACTAGCCATTTTGCAGAAGCTTCAAAGAAATGAGATCTACAGAGGTAACAAGGCCTTAAAATAGCCAAGTTACTTCACCAATAGATCCCAGGGAGCATGTTTATCACTAATGAACACTTCAAGAGGGTGTGGATATGAGGGATCCACACTCATCTTGAGTGTTCATGCAAAAACCAAGTCAAAACGGGATTTTATATGAAATGTAATGAAATGAAATGTGGATATGGGTAATATGACATAAAGTATGCAACTTTAATCAGAATACTACATTATGAAGGCATTTAGCATGGAGATTTCACATTTGAATGAAAATAGAGAGTGGAAAAGGGGTAGAAACTCGTTACCCTCGAAGATCCACAACTCCTATATCAAGTTAGATATAGGAGCCTTCTAGCGTCCTCTTCCGGAGTTGGTGTCCAGCCTTGGATCCTTGGGAACTCCTTGATTTCTTGATGTATGTGAGAAGTGTGTGTGTGGAAAGTGTGTGTAGAATTGATTTAGGAGGATTGGGGTGATTGTGAGGAAGGAGGAGGCTTCTGGGCGTGTTTCCTATAGAGGGGGACTGAGGGGTGGAGGAGGTGTGTTTAAAATGAGAGGTGAAGGCCTCTATTTATAGGCTGCCTGCATGGGCTTGTTATGTCGCACGACATAATAAGCCATAACCGTTTTCCTTCTAGAAACATGCAAGGTGGCATGGTTCTAGAACTCTTCCCGGGCCGGTTATGTCGCACGACATAAGTGGCGGCCGGATTCTTCTAGAAACATGCAAGGTGTGTTTCTAGAAGGTCTTTCGTCGGTTATGTCGCACGACATAAGTAGCCACTTCTGGATTCTTCTAGAAACATGCAAGGTGGCAGGTTTCTAGAAGGTCTTTCTGGCTGGTTATGTCGCACGACATAAGTAGCCAGTTCTGGACTCTTCTAGAAATGTGCAAGGTGGCAGCCTTCTAGAAGGGTTTTGGGATTAAGAAAAACGTGTTTCTTAATCACCAAGCATTCCCTTCAGCCCTTAAAAGGCTTGAAACAGTTCCGGAATTGTTCCGGAACTTTAGGAAAATCCGGGGAATTACCGGAAAAATTGCCGGAATTACCGGGAAAATTAACCGGAAGGCATGAGCCAGATTTGGGTACTTACACCTACGTATCCCGAATGGGAATCAAGCCCGTCGTAGTTCGGGTCTTTGACCCTGAAGATGATGGCGTTTTAGGTGCCTCGAACCTGATGAGCGAGTTCTGCAGTCGGTTGCTGGAGAGAAACTCTGCTGGGGATAAGAGATGACCATTTTTGGTCTGATGGCTATCCGCTCTGCTGGGGATAGGAATGACCATTTTCGGTCTATGCTGGGGATGATTGCGATTTATCGCTTTCTAGTGATAGCGTCTTAGGTGCCTCAAACCTTGGAGATGGCGTTTTAGGTGCCTCGAACCTTGATGATGGCGTTTTAGGTGCCTTGAACCTTGGAGATGGCTTTTTAGGCGCCTCGGACCTTGGTGATGATGGCTTTTTAGGCGCCTCGAACCTTGATGATGATGGCTTTTTAGGCGCCTCGGACCTTAATTTGAAATGGCCTTTCGGTGGACTTTGTCTGCTGCCGAAGGATAGGGTGACCGTTTTGGTCGAGGGGCTGGACCTAATGATAGGCTACCTACGTATCCCTAGTGGGAATCAAGCCCTTTCGTAGTTCGAGCACTACTCGAGATTCCGTTGGCTTTTGGGATTCCGTTAACTTCGCTGGGGATTTCGTTAGCCTTTGCTGGGGAAAATCAGACGTATTTGTCTGGGAAATCGGTTTTACGTTTGACTGTCGTTGGATGATTTTGATGAAAGATACGGGATCTCGTTATCTTTCTCGGGGCACTCGGTCTTACGTTTGACTGCCGGGAAGACTTTGATGAAAGATACGGGATTCGTTATCTTTCTCGGGGCACTCGGTCTTACGTTTGACTGCCGGGGAAGATTTTGATGAAAGATACGGGATCCGTTATCTTTCTCGGGGCACTCGGTCTTACGTTTGACTGCCGGGGAAGATTTTGATGAAAGATACGGGATCTCGTTATCTTTCTCGGGGCACTCGGTCTTACGTTTGACTGCCGGGGGTAATTTTGATGAAAGATACGGGATCTCGTTATCTTTCTCGGGGCACTCGGTCTTACGTTTGACTGCCGGGAATGATTTTGATGAAAGATACGGGATCTCGTTATCTTTCTCAGGTTACTCGGTCTTACGTTTGACTGCCGTGGGTAATTTGATGAAAGATACGGGATCTCGTTATCTTTCTCAGGGCACTCGGTCTTACGTTTTACTGCCGGGGGTAATTTTGATGAAAGATACGGGATCTCGTTATCTTTCTCGGGGCACTCGGTCTTACGTTTTACTGCCGGGGGCAATTTTTTTTTTGACAAGGGGCTGACTTTGGTTATCTTTGGTTAACTCTGTCAAGTTGGGGACTGAATTGCAGAGTCCTGAAATTTTAAGGGGCAAAAGGGTCATTTTGACCCTGACAATCTCATCCGCGCGGGCAGGAATGGAAAGTCAGGGGTATTAATGGGGCCAACGCCCTTCTTCTTCCTCAGTCCAATTTTTGAATTGCCGAGAGAGAGGGAGACAGAAACGAGGAGAACAGCCATTTTTGGCCCTAGAAGCTTCAAAATTTGTCCGATTTCTTCGATTTTTCGAGCGATGGAACACGGGGAAGGCGCTTTTCAAGGCCAAGGACGTGGTCCCATAGCGGAGAGGCGATTGGAGCTCGTCCGGATGAGGAGGCATTACAATCTTTCGCAATCGGTTGCGGAGGAGCATTACCCCGATGCTTGGCAACATTGGGCTTCGGATCCGCATCTCCGAACGGTATATTTCGAATCCTCTTGATCCTCTTGTCGATTTCTTGTTTGAAATTTTTGGATGATTTTTGAATTTTTTTTTTTTTTGAATATTGAATATTGATATTGATGATATGCAATGTTGCAATGAATTTGTGAGTGTCCCAAAAATGTGCATTTTGCTTGGGAAAAGAATTGGCATTTTCGCCACATTTTTTTTTTTTTTTTTTTTTTTTTAATTCGAAAATTTCATGTGAAAATTCAAGAATTGTGATTTTTTTTTTTGAATTGAATATTGCATGTTCTTGATGATGATTTTTTTTTTTGAAATTGAATTTTGATATTGATGAATGATGATGCAATGCATGCATTTTGTTTGGAAAGAATGGGCATTTTGCCAATATGAGATGTATGTATGTTTAGGATTTTTTTTTTGAAAAGTGGGACGGATTTTTCCTCCCGTTGCATGTAAGATGATATGCATGTATGCATTTTTTTTTTTTTGAAAATGGGACGGAGTTTTTACTTCCGTAGGAATGCATCTTTTTTTTTTTTTTGATGAATGCATTGGGACTTGCTGAAAATTGTTTTATTTCATGCGAGAAAAATGGGGCTATGCTCATTGTATGCTGTTATGCTGTCGAATTTTTTTTTTTTAATGTAAATGCAAAGGCAATCTTTTGACATTTTCTCTTTTTTTTTTTTACAGGGCGGAAACCGTTTTGTGACGGAGCAACTGAACAAGATGAAGACTCGAGGATCGGTGGAGTCTGTGATTGATTTGTGGGATCGGCTTCCGGATGCGGGCCGAGGAGCTTTGCCGAGTCCGAGACAGATTGTTGTCGAGACGGGGCTCTGGGAGTTCGTCGAGTGCTTGAGGGGACTGGTCAAGTTCCCTAAGTGCAAGGGCTTGATGTTCGCTCTAGCGCAGCATTGGTGGGATGCGACCCACACATTCCACTTCTTCTGGGGCGAGGCGACTGTTACGCCTTCTGACTATGCTGCGATCACGGTCCGTCCTTTAATGGACGCAGCATCGAGTGGCGAGATGGTTACAGCGATGCTGATCTGTAGGCTCTTCTTGGATTTTCCCCTATTCCCAAAAAGGGGATGGGGATGGAGTATGCCGTGGTCTTTGGTAAGATTGTGGAGACCATCGCGAGTTACGAGGCTGGGGAGGATAGGTTTAGCGCCAGCTGCATTGCTAGGTCCTTCCTCCTGGTTTACCTTTTCGAGCACACTCTTTGGGCATGCCGAGGGACGGCGGTCTTTGCCTTGCCGAGGTCCTTGGAGGACATGGAGACGGTTGGAGATATTTCCGGGGGGAGGTCGGCCGGTGAGCCGTACTTCGCTTTTGATAGATGGCACCGGGAAGGCCGTGGAGCTCCCCGTACGCTTCGAGTTTGCTCTGGAGGTATAAGCTCTCTTTTGCTTTCCCTCTTTCCTTTGAGCACGCACTTTTATTTGCACCGGATTGATTGGATTTTTACCTTTCGCAGTATGGGCGCTGGAGTTTTTCCACGTCACGGTGTGGAGGCACTGAGGCGTACGTCCGGGCGTATCCGGCCATGCGCCTTGGTCCAAGCATGCCCGGGAGAAGATAAGCTCCAGGGGGCGTACGACTCGTGTACGCGGATTGCCTTCCTTCGACGGAGGCCGAGACGGATGAGGGATGATATTCTTCCCCCGGGATCGCTTTGAGGTAGCGCAGCCAAGGGCGCCGAGATTCGGACCGTGCAATGGGAGGATTTTGAGGGGCCTCGACTTGCGACGCCTACTATCTCGGGAGAGAGGGTGACAGCGCCAACATGGCGCGAACTCGCCTTTGAGGACACCGGTGGAGCCTCCCGCCGATATGATGCACTCCGAGCGATCGGTCCGTGACTGGGATGATTACCGAGCCGGCCAAGACTTCTCGGACTCGTGGCGATCGAGCCATATGCGACGTTCGTCTTGAGGAGGCCGAGGATGCCTCAGTTTTGGAGAGGAGGGGCTGGGATCCCGCGGTACCCTCGGACGGATTTTTCCTATATCCAGATGGGGTCCGATTGAGGGTGCAGATCCTCACCCGAGCGGCTTCCACGAGCTTTCCGCCTCGTCCGGCATGAAGGTATGGCTTCACCTTTTTCCTTTCTTTTCTTTCTTTTGTTTCATCATTTTTAGCATCACTTCTTCTTTTTTTTTTCTTTGACGCTTTTGCTTTTTGTGCAGCTTTTCTGAGGTGGTCGTCGAGACACCGACGAAGCAAGTGATCGGGGCCTAAGAGATTCATACGGAGGATGGTTGCTTGCGGCACCTCAAAGCTAGGGCGAGGAGACCACTACGGCACTCGTCCGACGGGAGGCTTCTCCTATTCCCTGAGACTTCTTCCGAGACCCCCTCTTTCTCCTCTCATTGATCACCGCGCGGCACGCCTTCGGATCACGTCATTCTTGGGGATCCGCACGGGCAGTGGACACGCCCTGGCGGCATGGTGGGTCGTCTCCGTATGTGCAGGAGTCCGACGCCTTCACCTTCTGCATGACTTTTTTCGCAGATCTCGGCTTGCCCTATCGTGAGCGTGCCGGTTGGTCCCCGATGAGCCTCTCTCTCGGAGACGAGGACGATTCCGAGCCCGAGATTTTCGGCTCTCGAGAGGCGGGCCCGAGTCGCAAGAGGGGCCGGGGAGACATCGGGTGCCGGAGACTCCGATTGATTTTTTTTTTTTTTTGAGATTTAGATTGATTTAGATTTGTACATTTATCATTTTTTTTTTTTTTTTTTGATGTAATAATTTAGGATTTTATTTATGTTTGTTTGTTGTTTTTTTTTTTTATGTACACTCTCCTTTTTTTTTTTTTTTTGGAATGTAATAATTTAGGATTTTATTTTATGAATGCAATGCAATATGAATGCGGTGTTGCATGAGCCTTGGTTTTTTTTTTTTTTTTTTTTTTTGCAAGGGTGTTTGTTATATGGACCGGTTTGGGGGAGGGTTTTTGCACATGTTTCGAGCAACCGGGACGGAATATTCCTTTTTTGGTGTAGCACTTGACTGCTGCATAATTTTTCTGGGAAGCAATCCCATCCGCGCGGAGGAATCTGCATCCGACAGTTGTCCTTTAATTTTGGTCCAGACCTGGTCTTGCTTTATTTCAAATTCAAATATCCTCTTCAACCTCCAAATTCAAACAGCCATTTTCGGGAGAAAGAGAGAAAAACCATGGAAAGCCTTAGAAAAGCTCCTCAAAGTATCCCAAGAATCCCAAATGTCATTTTTCAACAAGTTCAAGGATTGGTCCCGGAGATTATGCATGAGAGAAGGTCCTTCTTGAAGAAAGGTACAAGGTGAGGTGCTTATGGTCTCTCAAGGAATTGGTTCCGGGACTACGACCTCTTAGAGCTTCTTCATCATTTTTGGGATACTAGAAGGCATGTCTTTGCCTTTTCTTTCAACGAGATTGTTCCGATCGGGTCAAGAATTTCTGCCTTGCTTGGAGGTCCGGGAGGTGGAAGAGATAGCGGTTCCCTTGCCCTAGGGAGGGGCTTTTCGTTGACACATTGTGCGTCCTCCTTCATCTTTCCCCGAGGAAGCGCGAAGGTATGATCCGCGATCCCGATCATTTCGATATTTCCGGCCTTCCCGACAGATTTAGGGGCTAGGCTTGTGGATGATGCCTATTGGGATGCCTTTGCACTTTGTATGTTTGGCACTTTGTTCATGGTCTATTCCTTTCGGGATCTCGGCCATCGGGCTTTGCCGGATGTTGTCGTTCACTGCCGCGCAGGCAGAGATGTCGTTCCTTTGATTCTCGGGAGACTTTTCATGCTCTCGACAGATTAGCTACCGAAGGCGGTATATGCATGGGGGCAGCCCGTTTCTCTTGACCCCCGGGCCGATGGAGCGTTTGGGGGTTCTTCGGGAAACCTCTGATATGATCGTGCCTTGGACTTTACCAGGAGAGGTGTTGATGTAGATTTTGATGATCGTGGCTCGTGAGCGTTGGATTTGGCGGGTCGCCAGACCGAAGATATCGATGGTCGGTGCCTCATTGGCGGGTGGAGACTCGCAGATTGCTTCAGACGTGGTCTCCTGGTCATGCCCGGGCTTTCTCACCTAGCTTCTACATTCGGCTCGGTCCTTAGCGGGCTTGGCTTGGGAAGAGTTCCTTTCGAGGGCTTTTGATGATATAGCCACCGTAGTGGTGGCTCCTGCTTTCTATGGATGATCCCTCGTTGTTTCCATTTCTTTCCCGAGCATGGAGGTATGATACCTTTCCTCCTCGGGTTATTCTCAGACGTCCGAGACCGGTGTTCCTGACCACTTGGTACCTGGATTGGTATGAGAGGCATCTGGGAGAGACTCATGTGGCTATTTTGAGATGGCGTGAGGCCATTGTGGGTGCGGAGGACCCGACCGTTTCGAGAGGAGGAGGGCCGAGGCGAGGGCCAACCCTCATGACAGAGCGAGACGCCGCGACCGATTTGAGGCTTACGTCAAGAGACAGAGAGGAGGCTCCTATGCTAAGCCTAGGTTACAGGAGATGAGGGATGACGCTAGGGCTACTAAGGCCCTGGCAGAGGCCGGTTTGATAGACCTGTCCCTATACCGTAGCTTGGTAGGAGAGAGAACACCGACATTTTTCCCGCTCGTAAGAGAAAGACTCCTGAGGGGGAAGAAGAAGGGGAGAGACCGCACGAGTGGCTTGGAGTGACTCGAGGTTTCCGAGTATCCCTTTCTTGTCATGGCATACATTAGTTTGATTATGTATCTTAGTTTTCTTTTTAGCAGTTGCGCAAATGTAGGAATGAATCGGGCTTAGACTCATCAAAGAGCTTTTAATTTGTAATGAATATTTGAATTGCTTTAGAGTTTTTCGAGACGCTTTCATGGTCCGATCGGTTGTATTGATGCCAAAGTGTGGCTTTTATTTGTGCTTTAGACCGAACCGTTTCCGTTGCCTACGTTCTCATTTTGAGGAGCTCAGTCGTAGTTCAACCTGTGAAGTGCAACCTGTTTTTAGCACTCTTTTGTTTTTGTTTTTTTTTTTTTTTTTTTTTAGTGCAACCCTCGTTTTTTACCTAGGCCGCCCTTTTCGGGTTTCTAACCTAGTTGGGTATTACTCTTTAGCACTTTTCCTTTTTTTTTTTTTTGTTGTTTTTTTTCTTTTTCTTTTTTTTACGCGTAGTACTCGCAGCCTTGTCACCATTCACCTGGGTGTACAAAGGGATTCCCGTCGAGGTCTCGCAGCTTGCATGGCTCCTCCGGAGAAGATCTTACGACGACATATGGCCCGACCGCATGTGCTCCCATTTTCAGAGGGTTGATACGGACCGGGGCTTTTCTTTAAAACGAGATCCCCTTCTCGGATTTCCCGATGCTTTACTTTCTTGTCGAAGGCTCGGCCATTCTTCCTGGTAGGCTCGGATGTGTTCCATGGCCTTCGGTCGGCGTTCATCTAGTAGGGCCAATTTGTCATGGCGACTCGGAGCCATTCGACCTCGTTGATCCGGCTTTCCAGCAAGATATACCTGAGCGAGGGGATCTCTAGCTCGATCGGGAGTACGGCTTCCATTCCGTATGTGAGGGCAAACGGTGTTTCCCGCTTGTCGTTCTAACCGATGTTCTCAGAGCCCCGAGTGCCAGTGTAACTTCTCGGGCCAATCTCTCGCCTCGACAGCCATTTTCCGGATGATATTTTCCAGAGTCTTGCTTGCCGCTCGACGGCTCCGCTGGGCTCGGGGGCCCGTAGGGAGATGACTTGTGACGGGTTATTCGGAATTCCGCCTCAGCTTTTCGCATTCCCCTTCGAAGTGGGGATCCATTATCTCGAGATGATTTCTCGCGGCAACCCGTATCCGCACATGATGTTTTCTTTGATGAAGAGGGCTACTTTCCTTGAGTTGAGTGATTTTGTAGGACTTGGCTTCAACCCACTTGGTGAAATAATCCACGGCTACCAGGGGCGAACTCGTGGCCGTATCGCTGATGGTGTGATTTTGCCTATGACATCAATTCCCAAGTGACGAAAGGCCAAGGGGTTGTCATGCGATAACTCGTGAGGAGGCAAGTGATTAAGATTTGAGTATCGCCGACATTTGTCGCAGGCTTTTGGACTGAACCGGATGCGGTCGGTTTCCATGGAGATCCAAAAGTACCCCATTCTCGCATGATTTGCATCGAGCTCGAGCATTCATGTGAGGGCCGCAGGTACCACCATGTATTTCTTTCATGAGTTCGGTAGCCTCTTGTTTTACGATACATCGCGGGGAGGGGGCCTTGATAACGCTTCTTGTATAGCATATTTCCCAAAAGAACATAATGGGAGGCGAGCCGCTTCAAGGCTGAGAGACTTTTTGCTTTGATTCCTTCTTTATATTCCCCATCTTCATTTTTGAAAGAGGCCTCACCATCCTTCAGTGCAATCGGTAAATCCGAGTGTACCGGAGATCATTGATCGGTTCGGCTTCACGCTTGAATTTCGAAGCAATAGGCGGGGTTTTCTCTTCTCCCGACTCGAATGGTTTAACGAGACTTTCCTTCGAGGTATTTCGACAAGAGAGGCTAGTGTAGCCGAGCATCTCGCGAACCTCGTTTCGGTCTCTTGGCGAGGTAATGAAAGCCGATTTCTTTAAATTGAGCCACTAGTTCTTCCATGTAAGCATGATACTTCGCAAACCCCGATCCACGGTCTTCCATTTGTTAGAGACCCGATTGGATGATTAGGGCAGAGTCACCATACACCTCCAATTCCTTGATATTTCTTTCAAGGGCGGCTTCCAACCCGGCTATGCAAGCTTCATATTCAGCCGTTGTTGGTGACTTCGAAGTTCAGCCTTCTTGTATGGGGGTGTGTTCGTCGGTAGGATCGACCGTAAGCATTCCTATCCCGTTCCCCCTTTTGTTTGACGCCCCGTCGAAGAAGAGTTGCAGCGATTTTCTCCTTCTAGAGCGAAGATTCCATCATCGGGAAATTGAGGTTCAGTCCTCGGGACTCATCACTTGGGAAATCGGCCGGATGTTACGCCATTATGCGTCCTTTTATGGATTTCCTTGAAACATAAGTGATGTCATATTCGGCCAAAAAGAACGACCATTTTGCCAACCTCATGGAGATGGAAGGCTTGTCGAACGTATATTTGATGGGGTCTATTCTTGAGACTAGATGTATCGGGTGAGACCGCATGTAGTGTTTCAACTTTCCCACTACCCGGAATTTCAAACTGCGCAAGAAGTCTTCTCGCAAGCGCAGTAATTGAGTTCGCTTCCTTGGAGCTTTACGCTACGAAATAGATGGCGTTTTCGACTTTGGAATCTTTCTTCTCTTGAGCTAGCATAGCCCCAATTGATGTATCCGTGACAGTTAGATATAGCAAGAGTGGCTTTTGCCGATGTGGTGGGCGAGAGAATCGGGGATTCACAAGGTATGCCTTAACTGCTCAAAGGCAAGCCGACATTCTGGGGTCCATTCTGTGTAGGCATTTTTCTTCATCAACTTGAAGATCGGCTCGCAGATCGAGGTCGGTGATTTACAAAAGCGGCTTATGTATTGCAGTCTTCCCATGAAGGATTTCACTTACGTCGGTGTCCGGTGGCTTCATTTCAACTATCGCCTTGATTTTCGGGGATCTACTTCGATTCCCCGTTCGTCACCATATATCCTAGCACCTTACCTCGTCTTACACCGAAGGTGCACGCCGGATTCGAGCCTCATGCCGTGGTCTCTGAGGCGGTCAAGAATTTTCTCAAATCAACAAAGCGTCGGCCATCCGATCCTCCGGGAATGTATTATCATGTCGTCCACATAGACCTCAATTTCTTTGTGGATCATGTCATGGAACAGTATGTAGCCGCCCTTTCGTACGTAGCCCAAAGATTCTTTAGTCCGAATGGCATGACCGTGTAGCAGGGGTGCCCCAAGGGGTTGTGAAGGCATTTTGGCTTGATCTTCTTACGCCATTTTGATTTGGTTGTAGCCTGAAAACCGTCGACGAAGGATTTGACTTCATGGTTGGCCGTGGAATCTACCAAAATGTCGATGTTTGGCGGGGAATCGTCTTTGACCGGCTTTGTTTAAGTCTCACGAAGTCTACGCAAAGACCGGATCTTTCCGTTGGCCTTGGTTACTTGTTACTATGTTGGAAAGCCATGTTGGGTATTCAATGACCACGATGAAACCTCGCTTTCCGAGCATCTTTTCTATTTCCTCTTTCACTTGTAGGGACCATTCGGGCTTAATTCTTCTTAGCTTCTCGCTTTACCGGCTTGACTGGGTCGAGCGGTATTCGGTGCTCAACTATGGAAGGATCGAGGCACGGCATATCTTTATAGGACCATGCGAACACATCCACGAATTCTTTTAGCGGCTCAATTAGGGCATCCCTTTCGGTCCCTTCGAAGAAACTACCAATCTGCGTCTCTTTAGGCTCTTCCTTGAGTTCCCAAATTCACACTCGTCAAAATCTCTTCGGCAGCTTGGGCTCGATTTTCCTCTTTCCGGACAACCTGCTTAAAGATTTCTTTGATATATTGTTCATTTAATGTGTCTGCCTCTTCATCTAGTGAATCGTTATTAACTGTTTTTAGATTATTAGTTAATTCATCATTAGTTAAAGTTGCAATTAAGGGATACTCAGAAAGGTTCATCATTTCATTGAAGACGAAGGGGAATACAACATTCGCTACGGACTCGTAGTCTTCAGGCGTAAGGCCATCGGACGACTCGAGAGACTCGAACTCAACAATGAGAGACTCGGAGGACTTTACAAAGGTTGACACGAAAGGACGGGGGACCAATCCAAGCTTGGTGATCATTTCCTCTTTGGTCGCGGACGGGCCTGAGAGAGTTTCCCAATTCTTTAGCGGCATCGCTGTCGGTGGCCTCATGACTCGGGAACTGGACAAACTGAACCTTGGCTGACCCCGAGGGGAGTTGGACTTCTGTTCTGCGGTTCTCTGGTATCCGAAGGTCTCAATTCTGTCGTTGGTAAGGCTTTTCTGCTCTTTCACCCCTTTTTTCTTTGGGGAAGACTGACTGGAGTAGAGTACATAATAATCAAATCCCCCAGATGGCTCCCCGAGCATTCCCACACTGTTATCACTGGCCTCGAATCTCTCCTTCAATTTTTGCTTTGGGAGGAAATTTTCTTTTTCTTAAAGGAGGACGGTCCTCGTGTATCCGGTCACGATAGTCTCTTTCAAGGCAATCGGGACGATCACAAATATCCCACCAAATGTGTTCTACGGCCCGGCGGATTTGGGACCTCGCCGAGCGGTGCTTTGGAATGACTTTGGGTGGAACCGGGTCCGGGGGGATCTCTGGCTGAGCTCATCTCGGTAGCGAGTGATTGGACTCCGCCGGATAATGAGAGATATTGAGGTCCCCTGGGAACGAGGCATATGTTTGTCCTTGTGGTAGCCCGGTCCGGTTGGGATATTGTTAAGGTCCGAAGTGGCGTGTGGCCTCTTCAATCCGGCTGGCTCGTTTCCGGCGTTCTTCCGGGGCTTTGATGGCTGACCATATTTCTTCAAGCTGTTCTCGATTTTCATCACTCAGCCGATATTTGCGGGATCATCACTTTGAGAGGGGACAACGACGATATCCGCAGAACTCTTTCGTCCCCGATCGCCGTTTGGGGGCCGCTTGCCCTGTGAGTCGACGGGCGGGAGTCCGGCGGTGGAAACATAGGAATCTTGAGGTAGCATTTTTGATGTATCCTGGGACTATTAAGAAGAGGAGGAGAACCTCTCTTCCTTCTTAGCGGTAAAAGTGCCATCGGAATTGAGACCGATAGTCAAACCATGACTTGCGACTACCCAGATGGAGTCATCAATTTGAGCCTCATGTCGAAGTCTCATCTGTTCTTCCAAGCCGGATCCAATACTCGGTCCTGTTCGAGGGATTTTGGAGGACGGAACAACGTTATCCTCATTACCGGCTGATGCGGACATTCTCAAACCCGGAGTCGGAACAAACGGTGAAGGCGACGATGCGCTTGACTCTTCCCAGGCTGATCAAACGGTGACCGGTGCCGAAACCAAGCTTTGTGCGGAGTGTGGGGGAAAAAGACACGAGGGTTCGGATGTCCGGGAATGGAAGGAGGGTAGGTGTTTGGGCTTTAGGCTTATGCAACATGCGGTTATTTGTTCACGTTTACTTAAAACATGTTTTATTAACCTAATCGGTTGGAAAAGATTGCTCTTCTTTTTCGCAAACTACTCGATTCTGGATCGCCGGGGCCCCGTCACTACGTCTATAAGCCCCTCGTATTCCACCCGTATTTCGACCTCCCGGGGTGGACGGCCCAGGGCGAGGGTCCTATAGGGCAAGCGGGTCCCACCGACCGAAAGAAAACGATCCTAAAAGTCGGCGGGTAATCGGAGTCTTAACGAGCATTCGATGTAAATTACGGACAAAGGCGACGTCAAAAGTCAAGATCATGTCCGAGGGCTCGACGAAAAGTCGGCATGATTTGGACCGATAAATGTCCACGATTGATCTTGATTTGTTGTCGGTTAAGCCGTAATTAGGCATGGAATAGTCATTAATCCTTGATGACTCGGTGTCAATCTTTGGGAGTCGGTGTATAATTTGTGCGCCGAGCCGAAGTCAAGGCGCCGGTCAATATCTTGGTCAAAGTCTGCGGCGGAAAACCGTGAGAACTTCGGCCCGATAAGGGTCCCCGAGAAAGATATTGAGTTGGTATGCCGACAAAGGCTTGAAAGGAAAGGTCTATACATGGACGGGGCATGACACGAGACCCGGACTAAAAACCAACCGGGTCTCGGACAAAGTGTGTCACGGACAAGTGCATGGTCGACACGAGGCTCCATGGGATGTTTGGGTAGTCCTGTGCTCATCCGAGAGGCGTAATAAGACCAAACGGACCGCGACAAGGATTTCCCCGGGTTAGGGACGTAGTGTGCAGTGTACGGTCACGTGCGCGTAGTGTGCAAGCAATCTATATTCTTTTTCTGAGTAAAATAGAGATTTTTTTTTTATGTGTCTTAAAAATATGATGCATGATTTTTTTTGGAAATTTTCTTCTTTTTTTTTTTGAAAATCTTTTTTTTTTGATTTTTTTTTGAAATTTTTAATGAGCACATAAGCACGAAAATACGAAAATTCCGACAATTAGGGACATTATTCCGACAGTCAAAATTTTGACTTTCTCCGAGGCGGCCAAAACAACATGAAAACTGTGCAAAAATCAACACACACACAAAAATGATTTTCAAAGCCGGGACGGAAGCTTGACCCTCAAAAGTTTTTTAAAACGGTGATACCGGTACGTGGGATTGTTAGACCACAATTTATCCCCGACTCGTGTTAGGAGGCGATAACGGGAAATTTAGTGGTTTCCACCAATATACCAAATACCATTTTTTTTTTAAAAAGCTTAGTCCCAGTAGTCGCCTTGTGATGATGTGTGATTGTATCGAAAATTTTCCCATTTTTGTTTGAAAAAATCAACGAAACGGAGTCGCCACGCCATTTTAATTTTGAGGGCCAAAACTTTGAAAAAAGCCCGAGATCAGAGATTTAGGTTCGGAGGTCATGTTACACGCCGGGAAGGACGTTAGTGTGCACCCGGAATGCCTCGTAAAACGAGTCTTCCAAGCTGAAAATCATTTGTGTGTGTGTGTGTGTGTGTGTGTTTTGGCCAAAATACTTTGAAAATCAGAAAAGTAAAAATTAGGATATCTTTTTAAGACTTTAAACTGATCCCATGATTTTTTGGAGGATTTTTGGATTGAGATTTGGTACTCAAAAGACCTTTTGAAGTTGAGAGTCATTTCTGCCAGAATGAAAAAGGCAGTGGACCTTTGATTTTGAAAGGGATTCAAGGGTCTGAAAACTTCATAATCTGGATAAACTCAGAGAATGAAAGTTGTTCTAGACATCTTAAATAAGACTTGTGCGAAGTAATTTTCCATTTTGGAGAAGATTTGAGGGGTCAAAACCTTCTGGAAACCTCAGATATGAGATCTGGATTCCCAGAAGCTGATGAACTAGCCTCTGAAAGAAAATTTGAAAAGAGGAGTTTTACTCACCCAAAAAATAAAGTAAAAATATTTCTGGAAAGCTCTGGATGTTGGATACAAAAAGTGTTTTGTAGTCAACACCAAATTCCAATTTCATCTGTGTCCAAAAATTAAGACAATGGACTGAGGTCTGGGAAAATTGCTACTGGACAGCAACTTCTCAAGAAAGAAAATATGATTTTAAGGGGGGTTTTGCATCCATGCTTGTCCCCATTTCCCTAGGTTTTGGTTAGTGATCACTAGACATTTTAGTGGTGAATCAACTATACCAAACCATCCTTGGGGTACATTAGGACTAAGCATTTTATTTGCTTGGGGAGGGGGATTTTACCCTTTGAAAATGAGATTTGATGTATGAAAATGGTTTTTAGGGTTTTGAAAATGAGTTTTCTTTGCAAGAAAGTAAGAGAACTTGAAAATAATTTTGATCTTTGTAGAAGATCATCCATGGAGATGGTCTTCCATGGTGATCTTCTTAGATCTAAAGCAAGAAGATGAAGGAACTACATTTTGTAGTTTGAAGATGCATGCATGGATGAGATTTAGGGTTAGGAGAAGGAGGGTTTACCAATCTTCCTTGTGTTCTTGAGTGTTTGGCTTGTATGTATGAGTGTTTAGGGCTTTAATATGAGAGTGAGTGGATGAGTATGAATTGGGAAAGATTGGAGAGAAAATGGTGACAATTCAAGTGAATTCTCATTTGTTTTCTCTCTATATTTCGCCGGAGGTTCGGTGCAAAATGTGTTGTTGCTTCTTATTTTTGTATTTGGAGGGCTCAATTTATAGCCCTCTCGGAAATTGCAATCCCATCCGCGCGGACGGGAACCCTCGGCGTGCCTTTGTTCATTAAATGCGGCTCCGACTTTGGACAAGAGGAATATTTCTTTTTGAAATTCAAATTAGAGCGGCCGAGTTTATGTTTCCGACATTTCTATTTATGGTTTTCTTCTTTTGTTTTTCTTTTTTGAGATTCTTTTTAAGGTTTAACCTTAAATAACAATGCCCATTTTACCCTCACTTTGTTAGAAAGGTTAGGATAGTTAGGAATTGTTAGAAATGTTATAACTTTCGTTAATTTTCTAACGAAAATTCTAACAAGCTCAAATTGGAGCACTTACAGGTAGGTGAGTTGAACTTTTTCTTAGGCCTACAGATAAAACAATTCAAAGATGGCATGTTCATCTCACAGTCTATGTATGCCAAGAATCTTGTGAAAAAGTTTGAACTATAACACTCTTCATATCAAAGAACACCAATGGGATCTTCCCAAAAGCTAAGTCATGATTCTGATGGTGAGAGTGTTGATCAAACCTTGTACAGAAGCATGATTGGAAGTCTGCTTTACCTCACTGCAAGTAGATCTGGCATTATGTATAGTGTGTGTCTCTGTGCAAGATACCAAGCCAATCCAAAGGTGTCCCATCTTAAAGCCTTGAAAAAAATCATTAGATATGTGAGTGGGACTGTGAACCTAGGACTGCATTACTCTAAAGAAACAAACGCCAATTTGGTTGGGTACACTGATTCTGATTGGGCTGAAAATAGTGATGATAGAAAGAGTACCACAGGTGGATGCTTCTACCTAGGAAATAACCTTGTATCTTGATATAGTAGGAAGCAGAATTGTGTGTCTTTATCCACTGCTGAGGCTGAGTATGTTTCCCTTGGGAGTTGCTGCACACAACTGTTTTGGATGAATCAAGTGTTGAAAGATTATGGATTAAATAGCAAAATTTTGACTGCTTTTTGTGATAACAAAAGTGCCTTGGACATATCTAAAAATCCTGTCCAACATTCTAGAACAAAGCACATTGATATTAGACATCATTTCATTAGAGATCTTGTAGAACAAAAAACTGTGTGTCTGGAATTTGTTGGGACTGAAAATCAATTGGCTGATATCTAAGGTTGTGAGCACAAATGTGTCCAACATTCTAGAACAAAGCACATTGATTTTCCTCCTTGAGGAAGTCTCTTGGTTTGTGTGATATCTAAGGTTGTGAGCACAAATGTGTCTCACATCCTCTAACACATCTGTATATTAGATTAACTGAAAAAAAAAATATAAAAAATCAAAATCAAAAAAAAAATCATGCATTAGCACGAAATTTCTCAGTGTGGTCACTTGTGAGTCTTCATCTTTGACATTATTTTTTATCACTTAATTGTGAGCACTTTCTGTTCATGTCATCTTTTGATGACTTGATATAACCTTTCTAGGTATCTTACAGTGGGTACTATAAAAAGAAAAAAAAATATGTGTGAGAAACAGCTGCTTCACCCTTAGTATGAAGTCAGACCATTGTGATCAAGTGATTTTCATAAGAAAACTTGAAATCAAACTTGATAAGATCATTGGGAAAAAGGTCTATCTTTGGGATTAAAGCAAAGTGAAAGCTACTCACAATGCAAAAATCCACAACAAAAAAAATGGTGGATGCATCCTAGAGGCTGTGCAGATTGGATTATTGCTCATTGACTTTTTGTGATCTAAATGTGTCCCCAAATGTGACTCACATCCTATGCCACATCTATAAGCTGAGATTTTTCCATCACCTGTGTGTTTGCATCATGCTAGATATACTGCATTCTTTAGGTCATATATGAGCTTTGTAAATATGCTAGTTAATCTATTTTCATTCTTAATTTATTCTTTGATTTTATAGGTTTTTGATCTTCCATATCTCTCATGAAAGAAAAAGGTGTGTATCAATCCTTGTTTGAAAAGGTTGAAAATTTCGAATGGGATTCTGTTTTGAAAAAGATATGGCTGAATTATTTTTGTTTCCATAAAAATCTATCAAAATCTTGTTTATTTTAATCCCCTATTTCTTCGAAGGTGGTTGTGTGTGGTAATCTCAAAGGATTCTAGCCGTTGGAGGACTGTTAAGGTATTAAGGATGTGTGAAACCTTTTTGGAGAAGGATTCCAAGTTTCAGTTGGAAAGGGGGAGCTGTGAGTATTAATTAGACCTCACATCCGTTCCATCCCCCATAAACCCTTGCTAAAACCTTTTGTTCTTCCATCTTTTGCACACAATCACACACACATTGCAATTAATTCCCTTGCACTGTTCAACCTAACGCTCTTGAGTTGTTTAAATGGCTGATCACTCAAACATTCGTGAAGAAGACGTCCTAGACATTGAGCCCCTTTCTGTCGCCATTGCTGAAGCTCCAATTACCGCCAACCCTGTAATCTCGAAATTTCTTGTTGAAATTCCTCCTCCCTCATCCTCGTCTAGCTATTCAATGGAATGATCTCCCTCTAAATCTCCTACATTGAAACCCCTGTCTGTTCCAACAGCTTCTGAAAACCCTAAAGCTCCAACCTCCCCGGTTATACAACCATCGGTTGTCGCCCCTGTTTTACCCTCTGTTGAACCTTCGTCAACAAAGAAGAGGAAGCTAACCCCTGCAAAACCCTTAGACCATGCTGAGATTCAAGTTCCCCAACGCAATCTACGTCGATCGCACAGGGTTAGGAAGCTGTCAGAAGCTGACAAGCTTAAGAATCTGAAGAAACCTGGTAGTAAGCCCTCTACTACCATAGCTTGTGATGATGAAGAAGAAGAAGAGGAAGTTGCTCCTCTTGTTAGTACTAGGGCTCAACCTTCAACCATTACTGCTTCTGTTGTTGCCCCTGTCTCTACTCCTTCTGAAGAAATTCCCCATACTGAACCTGTTGATCCTGTTTCATCCTCTCCTATTAAGCCTTCTGATCCCATCATCCCTACTCCTACTCCAGTAGTTGATACTCTTGCCCCTGAGTCTGCTCCTTCTGTTGATGATCCCTCTGTGTTTAGTGATGAGGAGCCCTTGGCCAACATCTTGATGGAGTTGAAAGGTAAGAAAAAGGTGGCTGCTACTACAGACCTAGAGCCCATTGATGAAGAAGCTGATGGATCTGAGTCTAGTTATGTTAGTGATGATACTGCCTCAGATGCCAATTTCAAGCTAGGAAGAGATGAGCTTGAACAAGAAAAGGAGGATCAAGAAAAGGATGCCTCTTCTGATGATGAGACAGAGGTGGAGTCTGTCAAAATACCATCTCCTGCAAAGGATGTGTCTGAAGATGTGCACACATCCAGGCGCACATCCACTCGGAAGAAGGCTGATAAGGGTATTTCTACATCTCTCTCTATTGCTCCTGCCTTTAAACCCTTTTCTAAGAAATTTTTAACCAAGAATGCCTCTGATAGGTTTGGTCTGATCTCTAATAAGGCCTTTATTGTGGAGATGAAAAGAGATAGAGAAACTTTCTTTAAATTAGGTATGGATAAATTTTTTGAAGAGAGAGACTTGTTTTTAACTGTGGATCACCCTCTCCCATTCTATCCTAAGATGGTGTATGAGTTTTATGCCAACTTAACCAAAGGGCTGGATAGATACTCCTCTCCCTACACTGTCTATGTTAGAGAAAAGTTTGTTCCCTTTTCCCCATCTGTGATCAATGATTTTCTTGGGTTAGATATTACTTTGGATCAGCTGTGTGTAGTTTCTGAGGAAGATCTTGTGTCTGCCATCACCCATGGCAAAGTGACCTCTTGGCCTGTAAAGCCAAAAGATTTGGGAAGTGGTTCTCTCTCCTCTCTTTATTGTTTTACGCATCTCGTTCTTCTTTGCCAACCTGTGCCCCTCAAACAACAAGACCTCTGTTACTAGGGTGCAAGCTGACTTGCTCTATAGGTTGGGTGTTAAAAGAGATATCAATTTTGGAAACTTTATTTTTAGAAAAATTTGTGGTTATGGAGAATCCCGTTCTAAGAAATGGTCTTTATCCTATCCCTCTCTCATCTCTCAAATTTTGATTGCCAATTGTGTTAAGCCTGAGAAAGGTGAAGATAGGGTTGATAAGATTGAGTTGTTTAAGGAGACCAAAACCCTCCTAGATACCAAGCAAAGATTTATGGATCTCCCTTTGGGTACTGTCCCTGAAATTTCTATGCCAGATGTGGACACAATTGAACCCACATCTGAAGATCCTTTTGATGCTCAAATGAAGGATTTGGATGCTGAAATTGCAGCTGCTGAATCTCATTCATCTGCTTTAACTGATCAACTTCAAGCCTCAATTTCTCATGCCAACAATCTTAAAGCCCTTAAGGATAGACTCCTCAAATGGCATGCTAACCTTTCTGCTCAAAAAGGGGGAGATGAACTGCGCACTCTTCTTTGGAAACAGAGTTTGGGATCTTTGCTGTCTTCTTCTTGGCGGAGGAGTTGGGAACTTTGAATTAAGGGGGAGAAGTTTTTTTTAACAGTTGTTTTACTTTGATGGTTTTAAGACAATTTTTTATTTCTGTTTTAGTTTTAAACAATGGGTTGTAATAACTTTAATTAGGATGTTGCTGAATGGTTGTTTTGCTTTTGCTCTTTAATGAACTGTTGCTATTCTGCTCTAACTTGGCTTATGCAGTTTTTATGTGTGGATATGTAAACACATCTGGACACACATCCATTCAGGGGGAGTTGTGCTTATATCTGAATTTTGTGGTCACAAAATGTGATTACTATAAATCTTTGGTTTTGACCAGAAAGTTCAAAATAGGGGGAGATTGAAAGCGTGAGCTTTTTAAGGAACAAATTCTTGTTTCCCTAATTCGAAACACTTCTATTATGGTAAGAAGATTTTGGGACTTTCGTGGAAGATTTATTATTGTCCTACTTTGACTAGGACATTGTAAATAAAGTAAATATATTTTATTTATGTACATAATTTTATATTAGGACTAACCTACTAATATTCTATTTTCTTGTGAGTGTGTTTATGTTTTCTTATAGGAAAAGAGATCTCACAAAGGAAGATGTTGATTACTTGAAGATCTTCTCCAAAGTGCATATAAATACAAGACATTCAGCACAAGAGAAGCCACGGAAATTCTGAGAGAAAAATACATATTCTTCATAGTTTTCGACTTTGTGTTTTAGGTTGTGAGTGAAGGTTGTGCCTTACATCCGTAACTCACATCTAGGTTTTCATAGAGTTCTTTGTTTTACTTCTGACTAGAATAGGTCCTACTTGGGAAAGGGGAGTTGTTCTTGTCATAGAAGGTGATTAGAACTCGTTTAATATTTTAGTATTTTAGTTTTTCACTTATTTGTTTTTGTAAGCATCGAAAGTTTTTATAGTGAAAAGTTTTTGAGCGTAAGCCTAGTTTGCTGATCTCACAGATCAGTAAGCGTAAATAATTCTTGAGTTATTGCTTTTAATTTGTTTTATTCCGCTGCATTATCTGTGGATGTGTGGACAGTTGTGAGACACATCTGTACTCACATCCGTTGTCTGTTGGGTGATTAAAGTTTCCTAGCTACACGAAACTTTCACTTGCTACAGAGCAGTCAGTAATGGAGGAGGAGGAATGAGGAAAATGACTGTTTTGGAGGGGGGACTGATTGCAGAAGAAGGCTGAAGGGATTTAAAGGGTGTAATAGTAATAATGGGGGTGTGATTTTAATTTTTAAAAATAAACTTAGTAATGTGAGGGTATTAAGTAAACTTTCGGGGGGTGAATACCAATTCTCAATAAAAAATTACAAGTGGATAGAAGATTAGAGGAGAGAGAATGTAAAGTTAAAACATTTATGATAAAATCTCTTTTTGATTGATTTTTTTGTAAATATGTTAAGATTATAAGGGCATAATGAATGATTTTTTTGTAAATATATTTACATTATAAGGGTATAAATGTCCGAAACACTGTTCAAAATTTGTCATTTATGAAATAAAATTCTTAGTCTGAAACGGACCAAAAAGAAAAGTAGGACTCTTGAAGTGAGACGGGAAGGGAGGTATTTTTATTAGTTCTTTCAATAATTCATCTTTCTTAAAAGAAAAAAAATCTTTTAGTATTATTGTTGTTTGTGTTCTCTCCGGTTGTTGAAAGCCTCAAATTTCTCTCCTTGTGAGAGTCTTTCTCTTTTATTTTTAATTTAACATTGATTTCCTTGGAATCCTTGTTGACAATAATCATTTCATATTTATCGATTTCTTCCGGTAAATATGAATTTATTTTGATGGGGTAATTCCAAGAATGGTGCTTGGGGTGTTTGTTGGAAGAAAGGGTCCTGTATTTGCAAGACACAAACTGCAGGGAGGCTTGGGATCAAAGATTTGACATCCATTCAACTTAGCCTTTTTCGGGATGCTTGGTTGGCTTATAATTGCTAACTCAGAAGCTCTTGTTTATCATATTGTGTGTTACAGGCGATTCAATAGTTACGCAATAATAAAGATGTTATAATGGTGTCAACACTAATAACTTATAACCGTTAAATTACTTGTGATATAAAACGTGATACACAAAAATAGTACTTGTAATCTCGCCTCGAATCAAAGAGAGTAGTTTATCTTTACTATTTTAATTTCTTTTGTTTGTGTGTACAAATTTTTGCCTTTAGTTAAAGAAATAAATGGTAAACCGATATGGGTTTTTTCTTCTTGGTATTTTCTTTCATCACTGAGATTCTATACTTCATGTAGCAACAGGACACCATGTATAGCCAAACACAGCCTTACCTTTATTCTTTATTCTTTTCTTTTTCTTTTTCTTTTTTGCAATTTATAGGCTAGAAAGAATCTTCTCCTCTTAACATATTATTTGTCTCCATTTCCGGGGCGGATCGAGATTTTGAAACTGTGTGGGCTTGGTATTAAAAAAATATTGTAAATAATAATAACAGTGATAAATAATTTCATATATAAAAAAAAGTTACATATAGTCGATAACTTATGTAAAAAAAAAATTAAAATTCTGAGGTGGATTGAAGCCCACGCCAATTAGGTCTAGATCCGCCCCTGTCCATTTCATAAGTTGATATAGCTTCTAATTTCTATTTTAATGTCTTTAAATTCAAATAAATGCCACTTTGAGATTTATTTGATTATCTTTAATATAATTAAATTTAAATATTAACCATATAAATTAGATGGAGTAATTAAAAAAATTACATTGTTCAGATTTAAAATTACAATTTTTTTTAGTTTTTTTTTTTTAAAGAGGTGAGGCTTTTGAAAGGGTGCATGGTAAACATACTAATGAGCTTTGTTATGTCATGCTTTCTAGTCATTGGGCCCAAAAACATTCCCTTCTGTTTTTTGTCTCCTTTGACTCCATACTTCCAACCTTGTTCTTAACATTTCCCTTTCACTAAATCACCCTCAACATCAATTTTCTCCTTGTGTAAACTTTGAATAACACACATGGGAAATATTATATTTTTAGATTTTTGTACTAAGCATCTCAAATACTCCCTCCGTCCCGCTAATATTAGCACACTTTCCTTTTTGGGCGTCCCGTTAATATCCGCACACTCCCAAAAAGGAAACTTTATATTAATAAAATATTCACCCAACCCCACTCATTCTCTCTCCTACATTATTTTAATACTCACAACACCATTATAATTTATTACACCCTCCACTCATTCTCTCTCCACTCATTCTTTTACACTCACAACATTTTATTAAAATATCATATTCCTTAATTCTCGCGCAAACAGTAACTGTGCTGATATTACCGGGACGGAGGGAGTATATCTTAATTGTTGCCGAGAACGAATAAGATACTTTTGAACACGTATAAAAATGTGAATTAAGTTGAAGTGCATATAAATTAATCTGAACGAACAAACGACATAACCAGCATCACGAATAGAGGCAAGATGGTGGGAGAGCTCATATGATTGGTAGAACAACATGCTCTTCATTGTCTGACATACCATTATATGATAGTTGAACTCCCTAGATGATGTTTTTCATAATTCTTTCACCCACAAACCACTCTACAAACACACAGTGACATGCTTGTTCTTTTCTTTTCTTTTCCTTTTTCTTTTTTCCTTTATTCTCTCCTTTTCACCCTAGACATTTCTTATCATGAGTAAGTTTCCATTGGATGCTCTAGTAATTTCTGCTTGCATTTCAACCTATTAGCCCAACTCACAATATCATTTGTATCCTTGTTAATGTGTTGAAGCATGCATATATATTGTAGGCATCTCTTCTAATAGCTAAATCTTTATGTGAACTATATATGTACTTATGTGAACTCTGAACTGCTATAACGTCTCATTCGCTGCAGCGTTGTGATCAAGTGTCGAAATTTTGCAAGCCCCTTTTTGATAGATTCCAATGTAAAATCTTATTGATTTTCCAACAAGAAAGCATGACACAATCCTAGTATTTGGTCAAAATGATCCACCTTAAAATCAATTGGTATCAAGGGGAGTGGTCGAGGATCTTTATATATTATAGGCAAAGTTTGTCAATTTCCAATGTGGGATAATATCTTTTTTAACGGTACGTATATGCATGAGAAAGATTTTACTCTTGACTTAGAGTGAAAGATAAGTTTGTTCATTAGCAAAGAGACAACCAAATTGGTCTAAATTTGTAGCTATACTTAAACTACTAGGTTTGGATCTCTTTTTAAGGTTGTGGGTGTGTTAATTAAGCCAACTTAGTTCAACCCAAAAAGGTTAGGCTAAAAGATCAATGGAGTGGCTCTATCATTGTGCCTATAATCAGTTTTTTCCTTAGATTTAGTGGCATGATTAAGTTGTGAACAAAGGAGTCACAAACTAATAATCTCCGCGGACGCGTGAGTTATGAGCGTAATAATAATACTCTCTCCGCCCCACTTCAAGGGTCCTAGGGTAGTATTTCACACTTCTTTAAAAAAAAATTAAAAAATGAATAAAGAATTGCAAGTGGGTAGAAGATTAGAGGAGAGAGAATGTAAAAGTTAAAACATTTAATCTTTCCCCCTCTTTTTGATTGGTTTTTTTTTTAAAATATGTTAACATTATAAGGGCATAATAAATGATTTTTTAAAATATATTTACATTATAAGGATATAAATGTCTGAAACACTGTTCAAAATTTGCCATTTATGGAATGAGACTCTTAGTCTGTCTGGGGCGGATAAAAATGGAAAGTAGGAGTCTTGAAGTGGGACGGAGGGAATATTTAATTTTATAATTTTGTGTATAATCTTGATAATTCAACTTTATTGTACAAAAAGTCGTTGCTAAATGTATGTCTAAGCATATACCTTAATTTTTTCAAATCACCCTTATAATAATAATAATTGAAACTTAAAATACCTCTGTCCCATTAATAACTTCACTTTTTGCCAAAACGGGTATCCCGTTTAAAACTTCACATTTCCTAAAATGACAAAGAATCTTTACTATTCCACCCACTCATTCTCTCTCCTATTTTACTATTACACTCACAACATTTTTCAAATTTACTATTTCCTCCACTCATTCTCTATCCTATTTTATTATTACACTCATAACATTTTCTCCACTTACCAATTTCCTTAATTTGCGTGCCCATTTCAAAAGGGTGAAGCAATTACCGGGACGGAGGGAGTAAACTCTTTCAAGCCTATACCTTTAGCAAACTTAACCAAATCCATTCTAGCAGTTAATTTCCCTTGGATACCTTATGTCTTTAATTTTTATTTTTTCATCTTCTTTGGTTGATGTACACTTTGACCCCTCAATGATTTACATTAGTTGAAAACTCGTCACCGTAAATGTACTTTTGTCATTTTGGACCTTGGAGTTTCAAACATTCAAGACATAGAAAATTCATTCAGTCATGACACTTCAATTACTTGAAATTTCATACTCAATTTGGACGTTTTCTTTTTTCAATAGACAATAACTTTGGAACGGGAAAATAGGCCATGTATGTCTAAGCATTTTTCTGAGATTTATGGTTTAATTCTCTCTCTCTTTGCATCCATTTTACGTGGATACGGAACCGCTCCAATATTTTTATATAATCAACTGATAAGATTTGGACACCTCGCCCTATGTTTGTGCATGATGGACAAGATAAATTTTAAATTCCCAAGAACTCCTCGGCTGGACTGTTGTGTACAACTCACATTCTTTCCATTCAAAATTAAAATAAACCACATTAAGAACAAAAAATTTAATTAAAACTTTAGGGGTCCAATGTGTTAGGAAAATAGTTAGAAATCAAGAGTGGGAGAGGATAGAATTTTTCTATTTTCATTCCAATGATGTCAATGACTTTATATAAAACCTAGAAATCTTGATATAATCTTGATACAAATCAATTCCTACAATTACGCTATCAATCCCTATGATTTCGCTAACTATTTGATATACACTATCAATTCCTAAAATGTCGCTAACTACATTGATATATATATATATATATATAAGGATAAAATATTTACAAAGTGAGAAGAGAGTCAGGCACAGGCTCCCTCTTAGTTTGCTTCCGAAGGCGGGCTCCATAACATGAGCTCCCTCTTGGCGCCTAGCTCTCTCTCCAGCGCCCCCATCTCCTGAGGTCTCTCAAGCGCCCCAAACGGCTCTTTCTGGCGCGCCCTTTGCAGCTCATCTGTCGCCTTCCATGGTTCTCTTGGCGCTCCAAGGGGCGCTCACCCTAGGGCGCCTAGCGCTCCTCCAACAAAAATATTCAATATATACAGTCATCCCACAAAGAAACACATAATTTGCTTTTCATGTCCAAATAGGCATGAAATCAAGAACCTTGGATTGACTTAAAAAACAATATTGAGTGTGTAGGGTATTCTTGGTCTTTTTCTTTTTGTACCCAGCAAATGAATGATGATTGGTCAACTCCATTAACAAAACATGCAATATAATTGAATGAGTTCAATTTCAATTTCATTTTATTTTTTAATCTTAAACAACATCATATTGAAATCGCCTTTATGGCCTCAGTAATGGGAGCCAAATTTAGTACTAATAGAAACTGGTTTTAAAAGCATGTTCTCAGTGTTTGACATTTGAAAAGAAAGCACTACTTTAAAAATGAAGAATATGTTCGACGGGTTGGCCCGCAGAGGGACTTACTTTCAAATATATTTGTATATTATTCTTATATACTCCCTCCGTTTCAGTCCAATGAAGATCAAATTTTTGGACGCATAGATTAAGAAAAAGTAAGAGAGATAAAAAGTGAAAGAAAATTTTGTGAGTATGAAAAATTAAATAGGAGAGAGAATGAGTGAGATGAATAGTGATTTGATTGGTGTTGTGAGTGTAAAAGTAAAATAGGTGAGAGAATGAGTGGGAAAAATAGCAAAGATTTTCTTCCATTTTGGACAGTCTACATTCGGCTGGGACAGATCTAAAAGAAAAGAAGTCTACATTAGACTGGGTCGGAGGGAGTATAAATACTCCCTCCGTCCCAATCTAAATGTCTCAACTTTCCATTTTGGGCGTCCCATTTAAAATGTCTCATTTCCAAAAAAGAAATTTTTTTTTCACTATTTCACCCACTCATTCTCTCTCCTACTTTACTCTTACACTCACAACATTCTCTCTCCTAACTATTTCTCCCACTCATTCTCTCTCATATTTAATTTTTCATACTCTCAACATTTAAACTTTTTCTCTTTCCTACCTCACTTTTTCTCTTTCCTACCTCACTTTCCTTAATTTCCACGCCGAACCCATTTTTGGACATTTAAATTGGGACGGAGGGAGTACAACATATACACTTATACCGAATATAAAAGATGGAACCTCTCAAAAATGTCACATATATATTTATTCCCCTATATACTCCCTCCGTCCCGGTTCACTTGGTACCAAAGAGGTGGGCACGGTAACTAAGAAAAAATAAGAGAGATAATTAATTAAAGAAAATGTTGTGAGTAGAAAAGGTAAAGTAGGAGAGAGAATGAGTGGAAAGAATAGTGATTTGATTGGTGTTGTGAGTGTAAAACTTTCCATTTTGAACAGTGTCAAGTGAGGTGGGACGAACCAAAATGAAAATTAGTATCAAGTGAAGTGGGACGAAGGGAGTATACCCCTTATACAAGGTGAATGATAATTCTTTATGCCCTCACTCCCTCTCTCTACAAAAAACTCTCTCTAGAGTTCTCTCCATATAATTTATTCTCAAACACTATCTTATTCTCATACCCGAGAATTATAATGATGCAACCCCAGCATCCCTAATGATCTTATTTCTTGCCGAAATTTCTAGCCAGATATCCAACCCACTGGATGATGATAGAGCACTTTCTGCAATCTTTTTCACCTCTATAGTGGCCCAAAAGTTATGGCGTAATCAGCGGTTCTATCGTCGGTGATTAATGTGTTTTAACCTATCCAAATGATATATCTTTATACCTATTTGATGCTCAACCTTGAATTTTTTAATGGATTTTGAAGTGTTTATAAGTATAGAGAATAGAAGGAGAAAGTCCCAAAAAATGATTGAAAATGATACGAAAATTAACGAGTGAGAACGGAATGGCAAATGAGAAAATAATGGAAATTAGAGACGTGAGCATACAAAGACAAGAGCAATTAATAGAGTAGAAGCGAAAAAAAGATGGTACAAATGTGAAGTGGCCGGAGAGTAGCCACGTGCACTACCAGTAAAAGGAGAAAATATTTTCCTTCGTTATCTATTGTCGCTGTTAAATTTAAGCTTCATTGAATTGACAATCGTTAAAAGCATGGTCAAGTTTTTAATCTATTTCATCATATTTCTGCCAAAGTCAGTCAAAAATAAGTTCGCATAAGAAAGAGAAGAAATTCATTTCTACTCGGTTTGTGCAATTGCACATTCGAGTAATTAGCTCCGTCAACTTTGGGGGCTTTAATTACATCATTTCCTCCGCCCGAGCAGTCTTATAGATCGTGTTCTACAATTAGATCATGCAAATTCATGGATTGTAGAGGGTCAAAAATTCAAATTGTGCCAATCCATAAAATCTAGCCCCGAGCGAGTCATCACCGAAAGGTCTGGAAATTCTCGTGGATTGGAGAGGGCTAAAAACGCATATGGTGCTAATCCATATTTCTCATTTCTGGAATTATCAAAGTGTATACTTGTAGGGTAACGCCCAGATTATGGATGTCAGCACATACATAAATCTGCTAATGCTCACTTCTGGAATTAACAAAAGAGAATGCCCGTATGGTGATGCCCAAATCACGGATGTCATCACTTTCTAAATATGCTGGTGCGAAGTGGCCTAACACCCATTCCGCATGCCCATATATGAGAAAATTTCCTTAGTTAACTCACATTTGTGCTGATCTAGGGGTCTAAATCGCGAAATCACTTCGGTGAACCCCATGGATGAAAGCGTTCACAATAAGACTCAAATTTAGACCAAGGAAAACCTTAAAGTGTAAGTGCAAATTAAATTGTGATCATACCTATAAGGGTGCTTCCTAAAAGACTAAATCTTGGCTAAGTAAGGAACCAATGGAGTCTCACAAACTCAGCTTTCAAAGAAGCCTAAACTACAATAAGTCTCCAAGCATAACAAAAGTTAAAAAGTTTATGCTCCAATAAGTCTTCGGGCTTAAACTACAAATAAGCCTCCGACTAAACAACGATGAGCCTACGAGCAATGTTATAACAAGCCTACGGGCAATGCTTCAACAAGTCTTTGGGCATAACAAAAGTTAAACATTTATGCTCCAATAAGCCTCCAGGCTAATAAATCTATACACGCCCACAAGCCTTTGGGCAAATAAATTAAAAATTTATGCAGATTTATATATCTTATAGCTCCCCGCAGCTCGGGGGCTCCGCATCTCTTATAGCAATCCAACCCAACCTTACATATCCGTTGCGAGTTTCACTGAAGTCCAGCCTGCTAACAACCTCTTATCTAGAGGTTTATACATATTTGGAGACTAGCACTTGTCTATCCAAGTTGCTGGCAACCTATGCAACTCGGGGATCATTATATTGGATTATTTGTCCACATGCTACATGTCTGCCTCATTTATCCTTGGAAATCTCTAAGTTATATCTTCAGACTACCTCCGGAAACTCTATTTATTTTATGGTGTACCCATTTATAACTGGGAATCTCCGGCTATCATCGGCGATTATTTGCAGTTCGTTGCCCGCGAGCCTGAGCTCACCTTTCTTTATTGTGACTCCTGCATTTTCTGGCACCAACCTCCAAACTCCAAACTCCAGTCTCCAGCCTCAAGACTCCAACTTCCATCCTCCAGTCTTCCAGACAAACTTGCGAGCTCCGAGATCCAACAATAAATATATACTCAAATCAGCCTCGACTAAAATTATACTCCTTGTTCTAACCATAGATAATCCATCGCTCAGAGTAGGTGGCTACTGATATACACTTATATATATAACCTTCCTCTACAAGTTGAATGGTAAATCATTAAACACACTCTCTCTCTCTCTCTCTCTCTCTCTCTCTCTCTCTCTCTTTACAATACGCTATGTCTAGAGTTTTCTTCATATGGTTTATTCCCAAACACTATCTCATTCTCACACCCGAGTGTTATATCGGGGAAACCTCCCCTACCGCTAACGGTGCTATATCTTTCAGATATTCCTATCCAAATATCTGACCAGCTAAATAATGATGGAGCAGTTTCTACAACCTTTGCCGCCCCATAGTACCCCAAAATTCAAGGCGTCATCAGAACCAAAATCGAAAACATAGAACCATAAAAAGGACCAAATCTTACCATTAGCATACGGTACTTGATTTTAAAGAAACCGGAGTTTTAGTTTCGGGTTTGGTATATTGTTGAAAAATCTAATCGATTCTAAGGTGCTAAGGGTTGTTTAGTTGGTTGGAATTGTGCGAGGGTTTATGATATGCTTGTTGATGAATATATTTATAATAAAGCATGAAAAGAAAAACGTTATGCTCTGACTTATTAAACTTTTTTTGTTAGACTTGCTAGATCGATTGAAAGCAGTATTGCTAAGGAATCGAAACATTTATCGAACTGGTCAACTACGAAACCAAAAACCAATAGAACCAAACCATTTGAGACCGAATCATTATGTTTCAAAACTTTAATGACTGAAAATACACGGTACAGATCGAATATTACCCCAGTACCGAACCGTTTTCGTACCATGCTCACTCCTCCCTACTTCCAAGTCCGACCTGCAGACGTGATGCTTTGACACAACATAGGAGATGTTCAATAAGGTGATCCGGGACAGCCTCGACCCAATGGGTTTTTTCACTTTGACAGTTGATCAAACCCATTTTTTTAATATTGCTTTAAAAAATTAGTACAAAATGATGAAAACACTCCCTGAAAGTAGGGTTGTGCAAACAATATGTAGAACCAGATCAAACCAATAACAATAGGACGGAATCAATAATATTGGTCTGATTTTGATTCCAAATTTCTATTCAACCGATTATTTGGTCTGATCCGAATTTTGAAAACAAAATATACGATGCTGGATCGGAACCAGACCAATTATATATTATATATTATATATTATATATATACTTATAATTTAGACGAGTTTTCTTGATTCTTAAATTTGAATATGTTTGTATTTTATATTAAATATATTCTTTCTTGAGCAATTGTGTTTTATAGTTGAAACTTGAAGGTGACTGGATTATTTGGAGGTGGCACTCACTTTGGCAAATTTTCAGTCGACTTGATGTTGTAATTTGTTGCTTTTAGTTTTTAAACTTTTTCTATGTTATGATCAAGTTTGAAGGTGGATTATTAATATTTAATGATCTATGTAATGGTTTGAATATTAAATATTTGTGACAAATTTGTTTAGTTTTTTTATTGACATAACTGGTGATAATATCTAATTGTTGTATGTTTTGTTTTTGTAAAAAAATATAGTATACTCCCTCCGTCCCGTCCGAAAGGGCAATTTTGCCTACTAGCACGGAAATTAAGAAATGAATAAGGAAAGTGATGTAAGAAAGAGAAAAAGGTTAAATGTTGTGAGTATGAAAAATTAAATAGGAGAGAGAATGAGTGGGAGGAATAGTTAGGAGAGAGAATGTTGTGAGTGTAAAAGTAAAGTAGGAGAGAGAATGAGTGGGATAGGAAGAGTATAAAAATAATAAAAACTTTCCTTTTTGGGGTTGTGCCCTTTTAAATGGGACGCTCAAAAAGGAAATTTGTGCCCTTTCGAGCGGGACGGGGAGAGTATTGTAATTTGTAAAATCGACAAGACCGGATCGAGACCGGACCATTGAAACCGGACTAATGCAATCAGTTCTATAATGTATTGTCTGGTCTTGATCCTAAATTTATACAAACAACGAAGTATTGATTTGGTCCTGATTTTTTTATTTTGATAAAAATCTAACCAATCCGGATTATAAACATCTCTACTAGAAACTAGAAAGTACAATATTTTTGGTTTTACCTTGGCCATCCTCAGTATTTAAGGGGTTTCAGTTTGAATATAATTTTGTTTGGTTTTGAATTGGGCCAATCTTATATGGTTGGGCTCTCTTTTTGGGCCTTTGTGTCACTGGATCAAATAGTGTAACATAGTCCTTATCTTTTTGGAGGGAATTAAAGAAGTACAAATACTTTTGTGCTGTCAAACATTTTTTCTTTCTTTACTTCCATTGCCAATCTTCAAGAAACCTTTACTCTCTCTCTCTCTCTCCCATCCCCATGGCTCATCTCTCCATAGCAATCCTAATTCTTACTTTCTCTCTCTACCCAGGTCATAATCACAACAATTTTTCAATCAAATTTCATTCAATTTATTATAAATTATCTCTAAATTTTTCTTTATTTTTCAATTTACAGAAGTAAAGTCAACATCTTTCAAGGTAATTAACAGATGTCGCCACACAGTTTGGCCGGGAATTCTTACCGGCGCCAATCGTCCGATACTATACCCAACTGGGTTCACCCTCCAACCCGGAAAATCCCGGACACTCTCCGTACCCTTTTCTTGGTCGGGTCGATTATGGGGTCGGACCCACTGCGCCAAAGACTCCACCGGGAAATTCTCTTGCCTCACCGCCGACTGCGGCTCGGGTAAAATTCAATGCGCCGGTTCTGGCGCCGAACCGCCCGCCACGCTTGCCGAATTTACCCTCAACGGCGACCAGGGACTTGACTTCTATGATGTCAGCCTCGTCGACGGCTACAACCTGCCGATGCTGGTGGTGGCGAGAGAGGGAAAGGGTGGCTGCGCGTCGACTGGGTGTCTGGTGGACTTGAATGGTGCGTGTCCGGCGGGATTGAGGGTGACGCTTGGGAATACTAGCCGGAGCGTGGCGTGTAAGAGCGCGTGTGAGGCGTTTGGGGATCCACGGTTCTGTTGTAGTGAAGAGTTTAATACGCCGGAGACGTGTCCGCCGACGGAGTACTCGGAGTTCTTCAAGCACGCTTGTCCACGGTCTTATAGCTACGCTTATGATGATAAGACAAGTACTTTCACTTGTGCATCTGCGGACTACATTATCATCTTCTGCCCTGCACCTTACACCAGGTAAATTTAAGTTTTTTTCGACCATATTATTTGTGTTTGAGGTTGATAATGATGAAGGTATTAAGATTGTTTGGTTTGTGACATTATTGGTATATTATTTGTGTTTGCGGCACTGGGGTAATGCTATGATTATAACATTACCCCAGTGCCGCAAAGACTCCCACCTATGGTGGACTTGATAGAGAAATCCAATCCTATCTGCACATGAGGCAATCAAATGTGGAGTTGGTTTATATACCTACGCTACGTCCACGTTTATTTACTAATTAAAGTTCTACCTCTGGCAATATAGTTGAGTTGATTTCCTTAATTAAAACACTAATTCTAATACGACTCCCTTGAATAAAAGTACCAAAAATACCCATAATCACACCAGAGCTTAGTTAGAAGTCAATTTTTCTCAAAACAACAAAACATGTTCTTTTGACTTGAGTCGTTTCCGGTTCACTCCAAACTAGTTTAGAAAAACATCAAGTATACCTTGAAAGATTGTATCTCCTCTTGTTTCCCACCTTTATTCTTTGAAAGATTGTATCTCCTCTTGTTTCCCACCTTTATTCTTTGTAATAAAGTTGTTTATTATGCAAACTTTAGTAGTTATGGTTTTTGCTTGGTAAGACAATATCATTGGACAATGGTGCACTAGGACTGGATAGAGAGGTATATTATGAATGCCTCATCCTCGTGACGATTGACAATGCTAGGTCCTTCTATCAGACAACAAATATGCTTAGTATTGGCATTAATGTCCATCTACTAATTAAAGATACAGTTGGGAGGGAATATAATATTTGTCCGGTCCAAGTAATTGTGACTTGGGAGAAAGACTCATCGTAGTTGTTGAACTAAAACTCTAATATGACTGCCTTGAATAATCCAAAGTACCAAAAATACCCTTATAAAGCTAATTTATGCCATGAAACAACCCAATTCCCTTCAAATTGATCAGCACCTGTGATTCAGCCTCTGGTACTCTGCAAAATGCAGGAAGAGAAGTGGTTAATAGTTTCAAGAAGAGATTTCCTAAATATCTGTTGGTTTTTATTTCTGGAGTCATTTCTCGAAATGAAGTCTTCTCTCTCCCACTTTCGTCTGTGCTTATCCGTATCAAAATATATTCTTCTCTATGTCTCAATGGAAATGATTTGCATAAGACAATTTTGGGTCAATTTTTGTGAATGAAAGGAAATAGGAATTTGAAGTTAATTTACATGAAACTGACTTACTAATTTTGTTTTCTGTAAGTTATTTTCCTCAAAACAAACAGAGCAGAGAGGAGATAGGCCTATCCTCTTATTTAGTTGGCCAGGTTGTTGGTCACTGCTCATGTGATGCATAAACAGGAATTGGGGTAATTAATTGTATTTTTATTTGTGTATCAATAACAAATTTTAGAATTTCATTAGGATGTTTTCCTAAATCTTTGGTTAGAGTTCCCTCAAGTTGACCACCAAAGTCCAGGTGGGACTATTTTCCTGGATAGAGGGACTATTAGGCAAATTCAATAGCCCATCTGGTGGTGGTTGCTAACCCACACTTTGGGATCGGATAGTCTTAGGGATTGGGGTTGCTAGGGGTGTGGAGAAACCATTATATGGTTTCTCTATCATAATATAAATGGATATTCATATCTTGTGACGTTCGTTCGAGTGTCTCAAACATAAGTGATACGTGTGAGGAGTGTAAGCAAATATCCATTCTAGGGTAATATTTAATTCATTGAAAAGTATTGTTCTTTATGCCCAATGTTTTACTAAAAGTGGCAGTGGAAAAGGGGAAAATGGGGATTCGCGGGTTTGGTTTGGTAATGTGGGCCATTCATGCTGTATTACTCCCTCCGTCCCAGAATAAATGTGACAGTTGACAAGTCAAATATTTTAAGATTTTTTATTTCTTTCCTAACTTGCCCCCAGTATGTCCTGATCAAGATCTTGTGTTGCAAGTGCCTGTTTGTCGAGTCAAAATTTGCAAGAAACATAGAGATAAGGAAAAATGGACAACGTACAACACAATCTTTCTGGCAGCTACCATAAGTGCCTATAATAAACAACCTTCATAACACTATGTAGCAATAATATTGGTAAAGATAGAGGCTCTAGCACATTTCAAGAGTGTAAGGAAAGTACTAGTCCCTTAGTCCCAAAATATGTTTTTCTTTTTTATACAAGAGCATGAACAAAGTAATTACTCTTTGTGTCCCCATATGAGTGTTTTTTGGTTTTACTTTTTACTTTTTTTCCTCACCTCTTTTCATTGACGATTCCATATAATGATTCATGTTAGATGACCCCAAATCATTTTGGGCCTAAAGCTTTGTTGTTGCTGTTGTTATCCCAACACGAGTGTCACTGTGCAAAAATAAAATGTTAACATTGGTGTACAGTGTTGGGCTCTCTCTATCAAGTTGTCTTATACATGAGTTGGGAATTTAAAATCATTGCTCTATCAGGTTGGGCTTATACGAGTGTCAATGTGCAAAAAAAAAATGTTAACATTGATGTACATCGGAGTATGTTTCAACAACCTAACTGAACTTTTCAAACAAATTGCCCTGATGGTTGTTTACCCACCACTGATTATGGTTAAATCATCGGTTACAACTTACATATGCTATTTTATCTAATATTGACATGGATTACACATATTCCTACATCTTCACTATAAGTATTATCCCCTCCGTCCCGGAATAAATGTAGCACTTTCCATTTTGGTTTGTCCCAGAATAAATGTCACATTTCTAAAAATAGTATATAAGGTTTGGTCTCCCTAAAATGCCCTTTCTTATAATAAGGAGCCTGAATTCTGGGGGTGCAAAGCAGGCACTTACAGTAACTACTGGAGACAAATGCATAGAATTTTACCAGCATGGCAGATGATAAAGTGCCAAGAGAGGTACTTTGGTGGGCATTAGCAAAGAAGGGTGTTTCAAAGAAATATATTGATATTATCAAGGACATGTATAATGGAGTTAGTACTTGTGTACAGACTAGTGTTGGAAAGACTGAAGAGTTCCCTATAAAGATTGGAGTGCATCAAGGTTCCGCACTTAGCCCCTTTCTTTTTGCTTTGATAATGGACGAATTGACGAGGTCAGTCCAAGATGATATACCAAAGTGTATGCCTGTTCGCGAGATGATATTGTCGATTGATGAGGCAAAGAGAGGGTGTTGAAAGTAAATTGGAGTTGTGGAGACACACTTTGGAATCTCGAGGTTTTCGATTAGCGAAGCAAGGCTGAATATTTGGAGTGTAAGTTTAGCGAGTTGGAAGTAGGGAGGCGGGCGGTCACATTTGATGGAAATATTATTCAAGCTTCGAGTTTTTTCGCTATCTTGGATCCATTATCCAAAAGGATGGAGAATTAGATGGAGATGTGGCTCATAGGATTAAAGCGAGGTTGGTTGAAGTGGAAGAGTGCTACGGGGTTTCTATGTGATCGCGGCATGCCCCGATAGATTAAAGGGAAAATTCTACCGCACGGCAATTAGCCGGCATTGCTTTACGGCACCGAATGTTGGGCCGTGAAAGCGGTGTCACGTGCATAAGATGAATGTGGCGGAGATGCGTATGCTTCGATGGATGTGCGGTCATACAAGAAAGGATCGGTTGGGGAATGAGGTGATCAGAGGTAAAGTAGGAGTTGCGCCCATTGAGGATAAAATGAGGGAAAATCGTCTACGGTGGTTTGGACATGTGAGAAGGAGACCGAGTGATGCACCGGTTAGGAGGCCGGAACAGTGGAGAAATGATAAAATGGCGAGGGGTAGGGGAAAACCCAAACAAACTTGGATTAGAGTAATTGAAAATGATATGAATTTACTTGGAGTGGATGAAAGTATGGTGTTGAAGAGGCCGGAGTGGAGGGCAAAAATCCATGTGGTGGGTTGATTTTTTTATTTTTATTTTTATTTTTTTATATTTTATGTTTGTATTTTTTTTTTAATTTAATTTAATTTAATTTTTTTATTTATTTTTTTCACGATAACATATGAGGATTCATGTTAGCTGACTCCAAATTATTTTGGGACTAAGGCTTTGTTGTTGTTGTTGTTGTTGTTGTTGGCAGATGCATAAAATTTCTATTAACTGCTCTACATATGTACAGCTCTTGTTTGAGAGAAGAAGTAATGGATTATTCATGAAAACTAAAGCATTATTTGGTTTAAGCACATGATAGGTGCTAATGGCATGGATAGCCCAAGCACACGAAGACAACCTTCCAACCAACTTTCTCAAGACTTTATGTGGATTGTTCAGCCATCTCTTAGATAACTTAATCTTTTAACAAGTTCTTTAACTTAAAATGCTATCCTAGCTTTAGGTTTCATTCACTTGTCTTTGTTAGTCTGATTGGTTTGTCAATGTATGTCGGTTTTTTCTCTCCATGTTACACTTGCAACGGGGTTGATTGGTGAGGCTTGAAATACTGTTGGATTCTTTTTCTAATAGCTTAAGCGTAGAGAGATATCGGTAACTTGACCAAGAATCAGATCAGATATATACACTTTAAACTGAATTGAAGTCCATGTGCTATTTTGCATTGTCTTTAGCAGTTATACTGGAACTGTCATAATGAATGTGAGAGAGAATGGCTGTCATTCATTCAAACATTTTCAAATGAACGTTTATAAAGGGAAAGAAACAATCTCACAGCTTATATGAGCCGGCAAACAGAGTTTAACAGATAGTTACACCATCAAACTAACTACTACAGTGGTAACATTCTCTAGGAAATTGACAATATAATCGGATACATACACTTGGTAGCCCTCAAGTCTTCAAACTGTAGTTTTCTGTCAAGTTATCAGGTCCTTGAACTTTTTTTAAGTTCTTGAGCTTTTGTCGATGGCTTAGCACAGTTTTTTTTTTTTTTTTGCTCATGGCTTTCGTAAATGATAAGCAGGTTGGTGAGAGAACAAGATGACGGTCAATCTTGATGTGTTTTTAGTTATTTTCATAAAGCACAAGGTTCTTTGAGCACTTATTATCATAAAAATCAGAAAATGTGAAAGATACCTACTATAATTTTTGTAGTACCAAGAGCCAAATGTACTAAACAGACAAGATGGAAGGTAATAATTTCAATACAAGAAATATATTGTAATTTGACTCCCACTAGCGGAGAGAGGGCTATAAACTAGAACATATAAGTACTCGCTATATCTTCGGCAATATAGATTTTGACGGCTCCAATTGTAGGTGAATGGAAATATCCTCGATCATTTAAGCCTAATTTTTAGATATTAATATCTTCAAGTGAAACATCTCGTAAAGGAAAGAGAAGCTCTATAAGTGGAATTGTGGGAGCAAATCATTACAGTATAAGGAATAATTCTTGCTCTTAATGTTCTACTTAGCTGAGTGAGGGGCATTAAACTTGTGAGTAAAGTTGATCTTAGCTTGCGTAATCAGGACCATGTCATCGAAATGGCTTTAGCTCTCTAGCGTGCTTATTAGTACGACTTAAGCATATGATGAGAATAGTTAGTACATCACATTCTGCCGTGGCATCACTGGCCGCAAAGGATCTCTCCCTCTTTCTCCCCCCCCCCCCTCTCTCTTGCATACACACACCACACACCATACACTGATCCAACTTATATATGTCGGTTAACTTTTCTTCCTTGGATTTCAGTCAAAAATTGCTGGGAGCAAGAAAGGAAGTGGCGGATTTACCCCTAGTAAACAAAACTACGATGTACATTGGACACAGAAGTGTGTCAGCAGGTCTGATTCCTAATCAATTTATGGCTTGTGCCACCTTCTCCATTGTTGCAGCTGTATTATTGCAGTTTCGGAAGCTCTTTTAAGTTGATGTTAAAACACTACTACGTGCATAAATGTCTAATGCTCACACGGCCCTTTCAGGCTAAGACACCAATTATTGCAGCAGAAGAGTCGGGAGCGTCTTCCTCGGGGCCCACATTGCCGAACTAAGCTTGTTAGTCAGAGGTCTTAGAGTTGGTAAGTATATTTGTACATAGGGACAGTCATATCTGTCTATTTTTCTTAAATTCAGTATGAACTTATATATGAGATGAGATATTTTTGCAAAGTTTCATAGAAAAAAATATGTAGGCTTGTAGCCATAAATGGGTGTAAGGGGGGGGGGGGGGGGTTGTTTAATTCCCACCCTAAGGTTTGACCAAATATATGTGGCCACCCTTTTGCAGTTATAACTAAAGTGAAAAAGGCGAGCACTGATATTTGGTCAAATCTCAAAGGTGAGCAGACCCATAAATTAGGGGTTCAGGGCTGCGAAGTTGGGTTGTGCATCAGTGTGGCTTGTGCACGATTTCTTCTACTCATTTCGATCTCAATGGCCCATAATTGCGCGGTTATTTGGGTTATTTTTGACAATTTGTTGCTCACGTCAACTTTCTCCGTCCCATTATGCTCCACTATTATGCAGTTTGATTGTTGTCGTTTGTATGAATTGGGCGAAATGAACAGTCCACCGTCTATATCCTCTCTACCATGTCAGAAATGACAAGTACTAGTTTGCATATGATGAATGGGTCTTGAGCTCACTTGATTTTGGGGCTTCTTTATAAAATAAAAATAAAAATTGGAGTTCTATTAATGAATACATTAAGGCTCCGTTTGTTTGGGGGAAAATGTTTTCCGGAAAATATTTTCCCCATTTTCCGGTGTTTGTTTCGCATCAGAAAATTGAGAAAATGTTTTACGCTAAACATATTTATCTCATTTTCCGGAAAATATTTTCATTTTTCGAAAAACATTTTGTAGGAAATCATTTTCCGAAAAATGTTTTACGCTAAACAAACGAACCTAAGTTATTAAAAGAGTGACACTTGAAAGTGTATTAGACAGATATTAAATTCCTGACCTTTTGCATAAAAAGAGATATCGGATGTTGAGCTAAAGTTCTTTGGCTTGCTTCGCCTTCAAATATACTCCGTATTCAAATACTCCCTCCGTCCCACCTTACTTAAGAAAACTTTTCATTTTGGGCGTCCCACTTCACTTAAGAATTTCCAAAATGGAAATCTTAAATCACTATTCTCTCCACTCATTCTCTCTCCTACATTATTTTAATACTCACAACACCATTATAATTACTATTCCCTCCACTCATTCTCTCTCCTATTTAATTTTTCACACTCACAACACTTTTTTCACTCATTCTCTCTCCTAATATTATAATAATATTCCTTAATTCTCGTGCCATTTCAAAATTTCCTAAGTGGACTGGGACGGAGGGAGTACTTATTATACTTTTTTCTTGTCAATATATATATATATATATATATATATATATATATATATATATATATATATATATATATATATATATATATATATATATGTGTGTGTGTGTGTGTGTATATATATATATATATATATATATATATATATATATATGTGTATATATATATATATATATGTGTATATATATATATATATATGTGTATATATATATATATATATATATGTGTATATATATATATATATATGTGTATATATATATACTCCCTCCGTCCCAGTCCAACTGATACCAAAAGTTTGGGCACACAGATTAAAAAAAAGTAAGAGAGATATATATACTCTCTCCGTCCCAGCCCAACTGATACCAAAATTTTGGGCACACAAATTAAGGAAAAGTAAGAGAGAAAAAGTGAAAGAAAATATTGTGAGTATGAAAAATTAAATAGGAGAGAGAATGAGTGGGAGGAATAGTTAGGAGAGAGAATGTTGTGAGTGTAAAAGTGAAATAGAAGAGAGAATGAGTGGGGAATATAGTAAAGATTTTCTTCCATTTTGGACAGTATCAATTGGGCTGGGACGGACCAAAAAGGAAATAAGTATCAATTGGGCTGGGACGGAGTATATATATATACTCCCTCCGTCCCGTTTATAGGTTCACCATTTTGAGCATGGCACGCAAATTAAGAAAAAAGGTAAGTGGAGAAGTGTTGTGGTGTAAAAGTAAAATAGAAGAGAGAATGAGTGGATAGAATAGTAAATTTGAAAAGTGTTGTGAGTATAAAAGTGAAATAGGAGAGAGAATGAGTGGGTGAAATAGTAAAGATTCTTTGTCATTTTAGGAAAGGTGATGCTTTTAACGAACACTCGTTTTGACAAAAAGTGAAGCTATCAATGGGGCGGAGGGAGTATATATACTCCATCCGTCCCAATAAGTGCTTCACCCTTTTGGGTGAGCACATATATTAAGGAAATGGGTGGGAAAAAAAACTGTTGTGAGTGTAATTTGAAAATAGGAGAGAGAATTAGTGGAGGTAATAGTAAATTTGAAAAGTGTTGTGAGTGTAATAGTGAATTAGGAGAGAGAATGAGTGAAGAAAATAGTGAAGATTCTTTGCCAAAAAAGGAAAGGTAAAGCTTTCAATGGGACGCCATTTTGAGTAATTGGTGAAGTTTTTATCACACAGATTAAGGAAAAGTAAGAGAGAAAAAAGTGGAAGAAAATATTGTGAGTATGAAAAGTTAAATAGGAGAGAATGAGTGGGAGAAATAGTTAGGAGAGAGAATGTTGTGAGTGTCAAAGTGAAATAGGAGAGAGAATGAGTGGAAAAAATAGTAAAGATTTTCTTCGATTTTGGACAGTATCAATTGGACTGAGACGAACTAAAAAGGAAATAAATATCAATAGGGCTTGGACGGATGGAGTATACTCCCTCCGTCCCAGCCCAGTGTAAACTTTTGGTCAACTTTGACCAACTTTGACCAATAATTTAAGGCCATAATAATGATCCTAATAAAAATTTAAAAATTTGTTATTGTATCACGCTTAATAATATTAACAATAACACTTTTTGAATTTTTATTAGGATCATTATTATGGCCTTAAACTATTGGTCAAAGTTGATCAAAATTGACCAAAAATTTACACTAGACTGAGACGGAGGGAGTATAATTTAAGGACCATTGATTATTTTTGTTTGCTCCAACCGATGTGAACTTTTTCTAAAAGTGAAAACTCTGAGCACAAAAACAGGAAGCAAAGTAGGATTCTTATGACCCTTTTATATTAATCTAAATATTTTTGTTGAAAAATTATAATTAATAATTCATCATCATCATGACTATGACTAGAAGATGAACAAGACTAAAGTAAAGTGGTTGGATTGAGATAATTGAATAATTTACTTGTCACAGTTAGCTAATGCCTTTTTCCAAAGACAAAAATTCATGTGAAAACACTATAACTCGTCTCGTTCATGAGATGGATCGAATCCATGATCCGAACTCCCTTTCCCACCACCGCCTGACCCATTAGACTCCTGCCCAAATTCGGCAAACTCATTGCTGTAATTACGATTGAAATGTCGACTGGAGTTGGACGGACCGGTTAAGCCATTACTAACCTTTGCCGAAGACGATGAAGCTTCCTCTCCAACATGCTTGGGAATCGGAAATAAGTCGGATTCAATATCGTTGATATCCTCCACCGGTAATTGGTCATCGGAATCATCAATCAAGTGCAGAGCAATGGCAATTTCAAAAGCTTTTTCTTTTTCTCTGTTCCACACTACTACTGAAGTTGATGCTGCTGACATGATTGAATTGAATGTGTGTGTGTGTGTGAAAAAAAAAAAATCTTTAAGATTTTTCTTGGTGAAGTGTGTGATAATGATTTTTTTTTTCGGTTTGTGAAAAGTAATAGTTACTATAACATAATGTAATGATTGTATGCATATAAAGTAATAGTTTGTATACATTAAAGTAATACATATATACAGAAAAGTAATAGTGTTTTTTCCTATGTTTTCTTCGTTTGGCAAAAGTAATAATTATTATAACTAAAATGTATCAAACGTGTTATTTATATGTAATAGTATTTGTACATAATTGTAACACATATGTATAGATATTTATATGTTTTCAAACAATAAGTTATAATGAGTTCAAATTTATCATGATACATGTAAAAGTATTACCAGTGTTCTAAAAATCGGCCTAGGCGGCCGCCTAGGCGCTAGGCGGCGGCCGGGCGCCGCGACTTTAGGCTAGGCGGGGCAATTAGGCGCTAGGCGGGCTAGGCGGGGCTAGGCGGGGCTAGGCGGGGCTAGGCGGTCTAGGCGACTGGGCGGGCTGGGCGGGATTAGGCGGGACTAGGCGGGGCTAGGCGGGGCCTAGGCGGGATTGGGCGGTCTAGGCGGTCGAAGAGTTGGCGTTCGAGTTTTTAGATGCGTTCGACCGTAACGGGTGTAACTTTTGATTTCGGAGGAGTTACGGGACGCACAGCATATCAAAATGACCGTCTTTTCGAGAGGAACAAAAGTCATTGGGCTATGCCCCATGAGCGGCCCATAAATAGGCCAAAAAACGCTTTTAAGGGCCTCAAACGGCCTTCTGAAGTTTTTATCCGTCTTCTAATGTTATGGTTCAATGACCGAAATGCCCTGACCCATAGTTGAGTTGTTCAAGATTTATATATTTATCCTCTTGAATTTGTCACTATGGACAAAAACTATGAAATATATATAAAAATGTGTGTAAATTCGCGGCCCCGCCTAGGCCCCGCCTCGGCCCCGCCTAGGCGCTCTAGGCGCTAGGCCCGGCCTCGCCGCCTAGGCGCCGCCTAGCAATTTTTAGAACCTTGAGTATTACATTATCTATAGAAATATGTTACAATTTCATCTATCAAAGTGTTACATTTACTTGTATAAACTATTACATTCATATACATAAGTTATTACATTTCAAATGTAATACATATAGTTGGTATTACATTTGAAAAAATGGTTAAAAACGAGCTTTTGTTTTTTTAAAACAGGTATTACATTTACTTATGAACAATGTTACTTTATATGTATACAGTCATTACATTAAGAGATGGTAACTATTATTTTTCTAAACCATTGAAAAAAAAAATAAAAAAAAAATTGGCCTATAAAAGGCTGCCACGTGGCGGGTCATGCCCCATGGGGCATGGGTCGACCCGTCTCATGCATGAGACAGATCCCCTTGTTCTCACAGGAGACCACCTCTTCTCCAAATTAGGACTTAATCCCATATGATCACTAAACGAAGAGTCCAATTTTGTTTTGGTTCGATTCGATTTGATTTGGTGTACAAAGAGTAATGGTTGGGTTCGAGATATTTTTACGGTGGTTTGATATGGTTCGATTTGAATTTTTTTAGTTCAATTCGGTTTGAGATTTTTCAAACTGATTACTAGTGATTCGGTACATAAATTGATCCAAATCGAACCATTTACACCCCTAACTAAGAATGATATTAATAATAATTTTTAAAGTTTCATTGTGACAATTATATTTTCTTTAATTGATGATAAAGACCAATTGAATTTACCATGAAAAATAAAGTATTACAATTTTGTTAAGAAATTGAATACAAATACATATATGGAATGTCTTGTTTATAAATTAGGGCAATGGATCCTAGTACCATTGAGCGAGATATCAAACTCATAAAAGCCCAATCAAGATATAAAATTTCACAAAAATTCACGCTCACACATTATCCCTACTTGTAGCTCTTATATCCAAAGATATAAGACTAAAATTACTCTTATACCTTAAGGTATAAAAGCATTTTTTTCACATTTTTTTACTTTTTCTAAAAAAAAAAGAATAAAAAAGCCTCATATTTTATTAATCAATTCGCTCTTATATCCAAATGTATAAGACTAAAATAGCTCTTATACCTAGGTATAAGAGTGAGTTTATATGGGATGTCGGTTTATATGAAATTTTGATCTCGTCCTTCAATAGGGTGTGAACTTTTTAATATCGCCCGGGCTTTTATGAAAAATGATTTGGTGCGATCGCCTGAGCTTTTATAGAGAATGATTTGGTGCGAAGGGGCTTTATGAAATTTTTCCTAAAAATTATTGCAAATTAGCACTCCCTTCATTTTCAAAAGGAATGACAAAAAGAATATTAAATTTATTTTTGGTTAATAGTAAATTTGAAATTTTAATTATTCATTTTAGAATATATAGTAATAAATAAATAAGTGCTTTATCATGATGATTCCTATTTATTTATTTTTTTGAAACCCGATTCCTATCTTTTTAAATAAATAAATATATAATTTTCTTTAATTCCTTGCCACTAAAGAGAAATTGTAATCAAAGACAAGATTGTATCTTGAAAAAGTTGAAAATTGTTTATAAAGTTGTAATGGATTAGATCACTTTGCAAATGTCATCGAGTGTGAAAGCAAAATAGTTCCTCTTTTATTTAAAAAAAAAAATTAAATTTTAAGACAAAGTTGAACACTTTATTTTTGTAAAAAATGTTGAGTGACATCTATAGTCCTGTGGTGTGGTCCTCCACTTTTAAATCCCAATGATTATTTTAAAGTATGTCTAAACTTTTATTATGACTTTTGCTCGTTTCATGACTATTGAAATGAACTAAGAGCGTTTGATGCTACGGCTTCTCCCGTAAATGCCATCCCTTTTCGTTTAGCCCGTAAGCCATAATTACCGGCATAGTTCTTGATTGATACTTTGTTAAGTTTGGGTATTCATCTCAAATAAATAAACTTACTTATTTCGATGAAATTTTAAAGAAAAACTGCAATTTAGTAATCTGAGTTTTGCACGAGTTCATATATAGCTAATCTTGATCTAGAGATCTCTTATTATAAGTATTATTACCATCTCATAGTAAGTGTTATATTTTGAGCTTTTGATCAATTTAATTAAGTTTTAATTTAAAATTGAATTAATATATTTTTCGTAAATTTTTAAAATAGTTATTAATATTTATTTTAATGGTACATTGATAATATTTTATTATAGTTTTCTAAGATGGTAATTTTTTGATAATATTTAGTTAAATGTAAAAAATGAAAATATACTTTTTTACATCTCATAACAAATGTATAAATTGAAAAAGCACGGAATATAAGAAAAAAATGTACTACCCTGTTTAAAATTACACTTTCTACCTGAAAAGTTGTTATTTTTGAAATTATACATTTCATTTTGGAATTTTTAATCAATACTTTTACACTAACAACAACTTTTAATTTACTACTCCCTCCGCTCCATGTGAATGTAAACCATTTTTTTGGGCAGAATAAATAAGAAATATTATTAAGATAATGAAAATGTGTGGTAGGAAATGAAGAGAGAGAATGAGTGGAGTTAATAGTAGGTTAGTTGAATAAATTGTATGGTGAAAAATGAAGAGAGAGAATGAGTGGGTGGGGTAGGGTGAATATAAAATAATAAATTTGTTTTCATTTTGGGCAGTTTGCATTTATGTGGGACGGATCAAAATAGAAATAAGTTTGCATTCACGTGGGACGGAGGGAGTATTTCAAAATTCACTTTTCATATTTACAACATGTTGGAAATGGATAACGGAAAGTTAGGTTTAACTTAACGTTGATCTAGTTTCTAACGGAAGTTCGTTATGTGTTAACAGAACTAGTTACAAATTGTATTCTACATTTGTTGTAGATTACTAAAATCATTGAATATCTCAAAACCATTTAGGGTGAATGAGAATTAATGACAATAGTCTTTTGTAACTTAACAAGAAGTTAGTTAAAAGGTCAATTTGATCATGTAGATCAAATTGGGTTTTGGCAGATGTTTTTGGGTGATGAGTTTTGGCTCAGGCGATCGAACAGTGGGGACTACGAGCACGAGTCGTGAGCACGAGTGGGATTACGATGACCATTTGCTCAAATCGATCGTAACGAGTGGAATGCTTGGGAGCAGTCGTGGGCACGACTCGTGCCAATTAGCACGACTCGTGCCCTTGCGAATTGTTCGAAAGTTTGCACCTTTTCAAGGGAAAAGGCACAAAACCTTTTGACTCTCCTTATATACTTCCCCCTCCGAATTTCAATTCACATATACTGTATTTCTACTCTTCCTACCCTCTAGTAAGATAGATTATCATACCCAAATCATTGCATATTGTTGCATTCAATCCATTCAAGTCCAAAGTTCAAAACATTGTGTTGTTCGTTAGATTAGTTATATTGGAGTGCTCCTTATAACTAATAAAAAGTCGTTTTATCTTACGAGAGTTTTGTCATTCAACCGTAAGCACCAGTGCGGGACAAATAACTCTTACGATTGTTGGAACTTGTGTATGGATTCTTTAAGACTTAACAGAAAAACTAACGGCAAAAGTAACGGAGATTGTATTAAATACAAGACTCGACTTCCTAAATTGTTCTTCCCAATTTCCGTTAGTTTTTCTGTCAAGTTTTCCGTTAAGTTTGAAGAAGCCACACACTAGTTCCAACAATCGTAAGAAGTATTCTACGCTTCTTCAAGATCATCAAGATGGCAAACGAAAAAGACTCCACCGAATCAAGTCAAGGGAATGTGACGCCTCCATCGCAAGGTGATACTACATTCAACAATGTTGCTCCCGCTCCTACAACTCATCACATCAGTCATGGTGAGAAACCCGCGAAATTCACTGGTGTGGATTTCAAGAGATGGCAACAGAAGATGCTCTTCTACTTGACCACCCTAAGCTTGCACCGCTTCTTAAAGGAAGATCCTCAGGCGGTAGAAAAAGGTGATCCAGGACCCCCAAGGCAAATGGCGAAAGGAGGCTTGGGCTCACGGTAATTTTCTTTGTAAGAACTATATCTTGAATGGACTTGACGATGCACTATACAATGTGTATAGTACGGTCGAGTTAGCCAAGCGTTGTGGGACACCTTGGAAAGGAAGTACAAGATCGAGGATGCGGGTCAAAGAAATTTGTCGTCGGTAAGTATCTTGACTTTATGATGGTCGATTCCAAATCGGTACCAACTCAAGTAGATGAATTCCAAATCATTCTACACGGGCTTGATCTGGGGATGATCATGAATGATCCATTTAAGGTGGCTTCTATCATTGAAAAGTTGCCTCCTTCGTGGAAGGATTTCAAGAACTATCTCGAAGCATAAACGCAAGGAGATGTCCTTGGAAGACATCGTTGTTCGTCTTCAAATAGAAGAGAACAATAGAATGAATGAGGCCAAAGTTGCTAAGAGGCAAGATGGAGGCTAAGGCCAATCTCGCCGAGGCTAGCACGAAAGCGGTACAGAAAGAGAAAGCATTCGAAAGCTAGGGAATGCTAAGAAAGGGAAGAAGAAGACCTCTAAGAAGTTCAAGGGGTCTTGCTATAATTGTGGCAAACCGGGCCACTTGTCGAGGATTGTCGTCTCCCGAAGAAAGAGGCGAACAATGTTGACCACATGGACCTAGACTTTGCAGCGGTTGTCTTTGAAGCCAACGTTGCAAATTTGGAGGAGAACCCTAAAGCGTGGTGGATAGATACCGGTGCTACCCGCCATATTTGTGGTAACAAGGAAAGTTTCTCCTCCTATGCTCCCATCTCCGGAAGAAAGCTTTACATGGGAAATTCTGCGACCTCCGATGTTCAAGGCATTGGAAACGTGATTTTGAAGATGACTTCCGGAAAAGAAGTAACCTTGTTGGATGTCTTTGCATGTTCCAGACATCCGTAAAAATTTGGTGTCCGGCGCTTTGCTTAGTAAGGCCGGCTTTAGACTAGTATTTGAATCTGACAAATTTGTACTAACCAAGAATGGTTTGTTTCTTGGAAAGGGTTACCTCGAGGAGGGCCTTTTTAAAATGAATGTAATGACTGTGATCCGCCAAAGTGCGATGAATAAAAGTTGTGTTCCTTATGTTTACTTGTCGGAAAGTTCTAATTTATGGCATGATAGATTAGGACATGTAAACCTCGACACCATTAAGAAATTAGAGAGGCAAGATTTAATCAAAATGACTAAATCCGACTCGACTAATAGGTGCAAAGTTTGTGTTGAGGCAAAAATGACAAAGTCGCCATTTAATGCCATACAAAGAGACACAACTCCTCTCGAGTTAATTCACACCGACATATGTGATTTAAAACTAGTGCAAACTCGAGGAGGTAAAAAGTACTTCATTACATTTATAGATGATTCCACTAAGTATTGCTATGTCTATCTCTTAAGAAGTAAGGATGAAGCCTTAGGGGCTTTTGAGACTTATAAGAAAGAAGTTGAGAATCAACTTAACTTGAAAATTAAGAAAATTAGAAGCGATAGAGGTGGAGAATATGAAGCACTTAGTTTGAAGGATTATGTTGGGAATCCGGCATAATTCATCAAACAACGGCTCCTTATACCCCTCGATCTAATGGAGTTGCTTTGAACGCAAAAACCGTACTCTCAAAGAGATGATGAACGCGCTTTTAATCGGTTCGGGCTTGCAGACAACTTGTGGGGGAAGCAATACTCACTTCTAATTATGTTCTTAATAAAATACCCAAGAAAGGTATTGATAAAACGCCCTATGAATTATGGCATAATCGTAGGCCATGTTTTAAATACCTTAAAGTGTGAAGTGTTTGGCCAAGGTTGAAGTACCTAAGCCTAAACAAGTCAAGATTGGCCCAAAGACCATTGATGTGTTTTTATTGGATATGCCAATAATAGTAGTGCCTATCGGTTTATAGTGCACAAATCGGATATTCCGGATATGCGCGTAGGAACTACTATAGAATCAAGGAATGCGGTATTCTTTGAAAACATTTTTCCGGTTAAGGACGGGAAAGATGTAGGTTCTAATAAGAGAACACGTGAGTCTACAACGGTCCTTCTCAATTAGAAGATGAAGAACCGAGGCGTAGCAAAAGTGGCAAGAGTGGAAAAGACTTTTGGTCTGATTTTCTATCTTACATGTTAGAAAACGAACCATCAAGCATTAAAGAAGCTTTATCAGGTCAGGATAGTTCGTTACGGAAAGAGGCCATTAACAGTGAAATAGAATCCATAATGCTCAACAATATTTGGGAATTAGTTGATCTCCCTCCAGGTTGCAAACCATTGGGTTGCAAATGGATCCTTAAAAGGAAGTATAAGGCGGATGGATCCGTCGATAAGTACAAAGCTAGGCTAGTTGCCAAAGGCTTTAGACAGAAAGAGGGATATGATTTCTTTGATACATACTCCCCTGTCACAAGGATCACATTCATTCGTGTTCTCATAGCTATTGCACAGGCGAGTGCATAATCTTGAGATACACCAAATGGATGTGAAGACTGCTTTCCTAAATGGAGAACTTGATGAAGAAATTTACATGGAACAACCCGAAGGGTTCGTGGTTCCTGGTAAAGAAAGAAAGGTGTGTAAACTTGTAAAATTCTTGTATGGACTAAAACAAGCACCTAAACAATGGCATGAGAAGTTCGATAGAACCATGTTATCGAATGGATTCAAGATTAATGAATGTGACAAATGTGTCTACATTAAAGGAACATCTGAATCATTCGTTATAGTTTGTCTTTATGTAGAAGACATGCTCATAATGGGAAGTAATCATGATTTGATCATGAATACCAAAGGCATGTTAAAGAAGAACTTTGACATGAAAGACATGGGATTAGGCGATGTAATATTAGGGATAAAGATCTCTAGAACATACGAAGGATTAGTTCTTTCACAATCCCATTACCTAGAGAATGTTCTTCGGAGATTCAATGTCTTTGATGACCCTAGGCTAAAACACTGTTAGACTTGGCTCTACATTTAGTCAAGAACAAGGGGAACCAGGTTTCTCAGCTGGAATATGCAAGAATAATTGGCGATCGATGTACTTAACGAATTGTACTCGTCCGGACATTGCATATTCGGTGAGCAAACTAAGTAGGTTCACAAGCAATCCTAATCTTGATCATTGGAAAGCACTAATGAGAGTACTAAGATATTTAAAGTATACATTAAACCATGGGATACTTTACAATAAATATCCAGCAGTATTAGAAGGATCTTGTGATGCAGTGGATATCGGACATGAAAGACTCTAAATCACAAGTGGATATGTATTCACTGATAGGTGGAGGAGCGGTATCATGGAAATCCTCCAAACAACGTGTATAGCCAGATCCACGATGGAATCTGAGTTTATAGCTTTGGATAAAGGCTGGGAAGAAGCAGAATGGCTTAAGAACTTCTGGAGGATATTCCTTGTTGGAAGTAAACATTACTCTTTGTTATGATACATTGTGATAGTCAATCGGCAATAGGAAGGGCACGAGTAGTATGTATAATGGTAAGTCTAGACATATTCGTCGTAGACACAATACCATTAGACAGTTGATCAAGAATGGCGTTATCACTATTGATTATGTAAAATCATGTGATAACTTAAGCGGATCCGTTTACCAAAGGTATAAATCGAGATCAACTGTTTAAACTATTATGGGGAATGGGTTTAAAACCCACAATAAAAGAACTTATAGCGGACACTCAACCTTGAGAAATGGAGATCCCAGGCCCTTGGTTCAATGAGACAACCAAGTTATAAGTTCTAGTAGAGTTACTTGGAAACAACAACTCGGTTTATTAACTTTGGAGATGTTGAATACTCATTCCCCGAGAACATCCAAGTACAAGCACATGCGGCGGTGGTAAGGATAAGTTGAGAAAACTTTTAATGATTTCTATACCTTCGGGTGGAGTAGTGCATGATACTCCTTATAGTGAGAATCACCTATATAAAGCGAGAGGTAATTAGGCCGCCTCTAAATGAACGCTTATGAATGAGATACGGTCCAGGGCCGAAATGGACAAAACCGTGAGAATGAAAAACTATTAGAGCTATTGTTATGTGAGTATTATTGTCTTGATATACAACCTACAGTCACTGGTTCAAAGCGACTCGTTACCAAATGGCTAGTATATCCGATAATATTTCACTAGGGAAGATTCAAGGCCACAAGCTATCTATCCTGATGTAATAATAGTTCGCCGGAACTTTGGACGAAATTGCATACATGCATTAATTGTCATTCATGTGGGGGATTGTTGGAAATGGATAACGGAAAGTTAGGTTTAACTTAACGTTGATCTAGTTTCTAACGGAAGTTCGTTATGTGTTAACGGAACTAGTTACAAATTGTATTCTACATTTGTTGTAGATTACTAAAATTATTGAATATCTCAAAACCATTTAGGGTGAATGAGAATTAATGACAATAGTCTTTTGTAACTTAACAAGAAGTTAGTTAAAAGGTCAATTTGATCATGTAGATCAAATTGGGTTTGAACAGTGTTTTTGGGTAATGAATTTTTGGCTCAGCGATCGTAGCAGTGGGGACTCGAGCACGAGTCGTGAGCACGAGTGGAATTACGATGACCATTTGCTCAAATCGATCGAGCGAGTGAAATGCTTGGGAGCGAGTCGTGGGCACGACTCGTGCCAATTAGCACGACTCGTGCCCTTCACAAATGCTCGAAAGTTTGCACCTTTTCAAGGGAAAAGGCACAAAACCTTTGACTCTCCTTATATACTTCCCCCTCCGAATTTCAATTCACATATACTGTATTTCTACTCTTCCTACCCTCTAGTAAGATAGATTATCATACCCAAATAATTGCATATTGTTGCATTCAATCCATTCAAGTCCAAAGTTCAAAACATTGTGTTGTTCGTTAGATTAGTTATATTGGAGTGCTCCTTATAACTAATAAAAAGTCGTTTTATTTTACGAGAGTTTTGTCATTCAACCGTAAGCACCAGTGCGGGACAAATAACTCTTACGATTGTTGGAACTTGTGTATGGCTTCTTTAAGACTTAACAGAAAAACTAACGGCAAAAGTAACGGAGATTGTATTAAATACAAGACTCGACTTCCTAAATTGTTCTTCCCAATTTCCGTTAGTTTTTCTGTCAAGTTTTTCGTTAAGTTTGAAGAAGCCACACACTAGTTCCAACACAACATCTACTGCACTAATATTTATATTAATTCTCGTGGCCAACTCAAAGTGTGTTATTTAATACGGGACTGAAGAAGTATACTCCCTCTGTTCCACATTAGTGTGGATCAAAAAATTGGGCACAATAATTAAGAAAAAGTAGAATAAATAATTAGTGAAATGAGCTGTTTGTAAGTATGAAAAATAAAATAAGAGAGAGAATGAGTGGTAGTAATAGTAAACTGATTGGTATTGTAAGTATAAAAGTAAAGTAAAATAGAGAATAAGTAATAGGAATAGTGTAAAAAGATTATCATTTTGGACAGTCTCTACTCACGTAAAACGAACGAAAAAAAAAATCTTCACTCACATGGGACGGATGAAGTATATATTAAAAAATACTGGTATTAAAGAAGGTGTTGTGATTATGAAAATTAAAAAAAAAAGGAAAAAGTAAAATAGAAAATAAAATTTTAATAGTTAGTATGAGTATAAAAAAAATATTGAATAAATAAGCGTTATAATTTTTATTTTATTTAATGAAACTTACAAAAAAATATTGGAATTTGTGGAAATGTCCAAATTATGGATTAGTCAAACTGTTATGGGATATGAAAAGTCGAGAGAAGGGAATCCAAGGCGTACTATCCTGTCCCATGTGTCGTTTCCTGAAACGGTTATTTCTTCCGACGTGGCCAAGGGAGTAATTTTAAGGTAAAAAAAAAATATATATACTATATATTTTCATCACTAAACTTTAATTTTTTTTAAATGTTCTTATTGAACTTTTTTTTTTTCAAAATATTTTCACTAAATTTTCACATTTTTCAAAATGTGCTAACTCCATCAATAAATTTGCTAAAAATTTAGCAATTTAACCTCAAATAACTAATTTCGATAAATACGATATATGATAAAACGTTTATTGGATATATTAATTTGGCCAAAAACTTATAAAAAACGCGTTTTTCCTAAGTTTAACAAAAAACGTGTTTTTACCGGCAAATCTCTCGTTCTCTCTCTAAACGCACGCAGCAGCTTGCTATTTCTCTCTCTAAGGGCCATCGCCATCTTCACCAACCATCCCTCTCCAATCGCCTTCTTCACCAACGCCGGCAACTCCCCAACCATCTTCTCCGGTCAAGACCAACGCCAATCATCCCTAAACCTCTACCTCCTTCAACCTTCCTCACCCCGATCCAAATCCCTCAGAACGACGACCTCTCCCACTCCCCCAATTTCAATTGACATCGCCAAGCTCCCTCACCAAATCACTGCGGTGACCTCCATGCGCCCAATCTTCACCTCAGCCCAAACTCTTCCTCTCCACCCAAACCGAAACCGCAAACTCGGCTTTCCCCGATTCCAATTACGGCCGCAATCCAACTCGTCGTCTTCTCACTCCAGCCAAACAACGATCAATCCTCCTTGATCGGTTCGCCGGCGTTCCTTTGAATCGCCGGTTTTTTGTTTTTGATGTGCCCGTTCCAGTTCAAACTAATGCCGGTTTTGTTTTTGAGTGCCGGTTCATGTATAATCAAGTGCCAGTTGGTGTAAAATTGAGTGCCGTTAGTGTATAATCAAGTGCCGTTAGTGTATAATCGTGCCGATCCATGTATTTTGGAGTGCCGGTTAGTGTATAATAGAGTGCCGGTAAGTGTGTAACCGAGTGTCAATGTATTTTTTGAATGCCGGTTCTTGTAATTTTGAATGCCGATCCATTTTTTTTAATGCCGGTTCATGTTTTGAATATCGGCAAAAATAATTATCGGTGTTTTTGAGTGCCGGTATATGCATTTTGAGTGCCGGTAAATGTGTTTTCAAATGCCGGTCCATGTATTTTTGAATGCCGGTGCTTGTATTTTTGAGAGCCGGCAAAAATATTAGTGTAACAAAGTGCCGGTGTTAGTGTAACGAGTGCCGGTGTGAAGAGTGCCGGTTAATGTATTTAAAAGTGCCGTGTAAAAGTGTCGGTTTCGGTTTAACAAAGTGCCAGCCGGTTCTGGCTGGCACTTTGTTAAACGCATCTTGGCACTTTTATTGCCGGCACTTTGTTACATATGTCATCGACACTTTGTCCTGCAGGTTTGTTAAACGGCACTGGCATAAACGGGGAAACCATTAATTACGAAAATGCCACCGTTTATTTTGAATATGGTTGCCAGTAATTACAAAATTGCCACCGTTTATTTTGAAAACACGTTTTTCCTTATCTTAAGAAAAAACTAGTTTTTTATAAGACCAACTCATTAATTTGTAATATTTCATATAAACTATATGATAATTTACACTAATTAATACTCCCTCCGTCCCACAATAATCCCTGAAAAGATTTCTTTGGGCGTTTCACAATAACCTGCACTTTCCTAAAATGGAAATGAGACCCACTTCTCTCTACTCACAACACTTTTCAAATTTACTATTCTCTCCACTCATTCTCTCTCCTATTTTACTTTTACACTCACAACACTTCACCTTTATCACTTTTTACCTTAATTCTCGCTCTGACCTAAAAAGTGCATACAATCATGGGACGGAGGGAGTATGTAGTTTCCATTATGCATATCAACATGTTGGTTAAAACTTAATGAACATTAGTAACGTTAAGTTATGCGGCTAAATTTCTTTATGATTTTAGCGAATTTATTAACTGAGTGAGCATATTTTGAAAATTGTGAAAGTTTAGTGAGAAAATTTTAAAAAAATAATTCAGTGAGAAAATTTTAAAAAAGTCTAAAGTTCGGTGACGAAAATATAGTTATTCCCTAATCCTAAAGTTATAAAAACAATTTACTAAATTTTAGTTATCAATATAATTGTTATTAAATAATTGAATATTTTATTTGTAAACCTTATAGTTTATTAATTCAATATGTAATCATTGTATTATCAGCTGTATTTGTAATCAAAATTTTGAAAGATATTTTTGTAATCATTGCTTAAATTGAGGTTATTGGTCCCAAATTTTCTATCAATGTAATCCGATGTACAATTATTGAACTATATTTAGAGTTAAAATTGTGTGCAACATAAATGAAAATGAAAGGACAAGATGTACAAATTGAAATAAATATCTGAAATATTTTTAGTACAAGCCCCTAAGGACAACTCTAATATTGGGTATCAAAATCAAATTTTAATGTCCACAGAGTTAAAATTCCCAATTCAAAAATATCTAGGTACCAAATTTAGATAAGGAGTTAAGCAAGGTATCAAATTTGATATCTTGCTTAACTCATTCTCTAAATTTAGTACCTAAGTATTTTTGCACGATAGATGTTAGCTCTTTAAAATGGGTATCAAAATTTGATTTTGATATCAACCATTAGAGTTAGCCTTATCATATGTAATCTAGCTAACGAATGGAAATATATCATGAGTCGAAGTAGATTATTTCTTTTTTAACTTAAATTAAGTAATTATTTAAAATTATTCATTTTTTATTATCAATAATATTTAATTAGTTAAAATAATTTAAATGTAAAATAAAATTAAAATATAAAAAATTTGATTTTGATACATTCAATTGAAGATATTAGTATCTTTTACATAGTTATCAAATTTGATTTTGATACTCATCATTAAAAATAGAATTTGATATCCTATAAATAATATAATGCTTCAAAAATATCAAAATTTGATTTTGATAATTTTGGTTAACTAGTTGCCCTAAATATAAATCGTCCAAATAAAATGAAAGGGTGAAATCGTACTCTCTCATTGACCAGAGACAGAATTCGTCGGTCCCACAATTAGTTCCATCATGTCACAGCTTTATTTGATGACATGGACCACATCATCAGCACTCATTGTGGGGATCTATTTGACACGTGAAATTTGCCTATGCTGTGTCATCAAAAGAGCATGCGGGCCACCTTTTCTTTCTCTGGATTTTTGTTTTTTTGGCCATTTATCTTTTCTATCCAATAAAATTTAGCAAATTTGTGAGGAATAAAAAAAAAAACAGATTTTTGAAGCGGGTTCATAAATTAAATTTTTTTTAAATGAATTAAAACCTATAATCTATAATAATCTCACTTTAAGGAGAATTAAAATTTAAAATATAAAAAAATTATAATAGTTAAAAGTGAAAATCGCTTAAAAATACGATGTTTGATGAATTAAAACCTATAATCTAAAATCTCAGTTTAAATGTGTGTCCCACAAAATGTTTTAACAAACATACTATAGTTATTAATTGGTAGGTTGGGATTCCAAATTTACAAATCAAAATATTTTTTATGAATTTTTTTAATATAAATACAAAAATTAATGAAAAATAACACTTTAATATTTACTTATATAATCAAGAAAAATGTAAAACTTTTAAATTTATTGAATTAAAATGGACACTAAATTCCATATACCATGCTTCAAGCTCAGCCCTACATGACAATAAGGGCTTATTAATATTAATTAAGATAATAGGAATATTAAGGGTCTGTTTGGTAAAATTGAAAATTAAGCTCTGAAAATGTAGAGCTAAAAATTAAGAGCTGAAATCATTAAGTTGCTGAATTTTGAAGACTTATGTTTGTTTGATAATGACAAATCACTTACATCTGAATTTTCAGAATTTCAACTCAACATTTAAAATATTATATGAATAATATTTATGATTTTATAATAAAATAAATTCATTATTGACATATACATTATTATTATTATTATTATTATTATTATTATTATTATTATTATTATTATTATAAGTAAATTTTAATCTTATAATATTTAAATATTTTTATTTGTACTTTCTTTATCCCATAATAATATTTATCTTGATTAGTTTGGTAAATATGATCACAAATGTTGACAAATAATAAAAAAAAATATATAATGATACTTTAATAAAAATATTATTAAATATTAATATTAAAAAAATTATATTTTCATACTTGGTCAAATATAATTTGTATGAAAAGAAAAAATATTTCAACAAAAGGAAGTAACAATAAATAAATAAATAAAATATGTTGATGTGTGGATTTGAACTCATTCCCTTTTTTTCTCATTCTTTCCACCTCTTACCTTGTTAAGCTACTCCTTGTCTACTTAAAATTAATAGCCTTTTTTAAGACAATCTTAATTATTTAAGTGATTCAAATTTACCTTATCAAACAAGCTTAATTTTTTAATCCCTTAAAGTGTTTCAAATTAAAATCTTAATTTGGTTACCAAACAGGTCCTAACATTGTCTAGGAATTGAAATGCTAGGAAATTGAGTAGTATAAATTTTGGGGCCTTTGGCTCCTTAGTGAACACCAGCTTTCTTTGTGTTGGGCGCGCCTAGGTCACACCTAGGGCGCATAATCACTGCCAAAAGGCTCCTTAACTAAGACTTTTCATAGCTCCTTAATTTCTCAAGACAACTTTCCATTTAGTATATATTGAGAGGCCTTAGCATTTGAAAACCAAATGGGATATTAATCCCACATCGTCTAGAAATTGAAATGCTAGAAAATGGAGTAGTATATATTGATAGGCCTTAGCATTTGAAAACCAAATTGGACATTAATCACACATCGTCTAGGAATTGAAATGCTAGAAAATGGAGTAATATATATTGAGATGCCTTAGCATAGTGCTAGGAAATGAAATAATATAAATTTTGGGGCCTTTGGCTCCTTTGTCAACACCAGCTTTCTTGGCGTTGGGCGCGCCTAGGCATGCCTAGGGCGCCTAATCACCGTCAAATGACTCCTTATCTAAGACTTTCCATAGCTCCTTCATTTCTCAAGAAAGCTTTCCATTTTCATTTCCTGCTCACAACCATTTTTGGAATTGGAAACTTGGTTCATTTTGTCATTTCACATTTGTAAGATAGTGATTTGATATAAAGAAAAAGGGGAAAAATAAAAGGGATAGATGTGTGACGTGCTCTATGGAGAACAACTTCTCCTACTATTTATAACTTTCTTTGAAATAGTTTTTTATCCGTGCGTTTAATGTACGGGTGTAGCACTAGTTATTACTAGTTCACAAAGTTGCCGTGAAAGATTCCTCTTTACATTACACTCTTTCAATGGAACGCTAAGAAAATTTCTATTCACACTACTTTTACTTTAAATTTATACGGATCGAAGAAGTATACTCCCTCTCCCTCTGTTTCACATAAGTGGGGATCAAAAAATTGAGCATAATGATTAAGAAAAGTAAGAGAAATAATTAGTGTAATGAGGTGTTTGTGAGTATGAAAAATAAAATAAGAAAAATACTTAGCTGAAGGAATAGTAAGTTAATTGGTGTTGTGAGTATAAAAGTAAAGTAAGAGAGAGAATGAGTAAGAGGAATATTGTAAATACTTTGTTATTTTGGACAGTCTCTACTCACGTGGGACTAACGAAAAAAAAAAAAATTCACTCACGTGGGACGGATGAAGTATATATTAAAAAATATCGGTATTTAAGCGAGTGATGTGAGTATGAAAATTGAAAAAAAAAAGTAAAATAGAAAATAAAAATTTAATAATTAGTATGATGATAAAAAAATATTGAATAAATAAGCGTTATAATTTTTATTTTATTTAATGAATAGAATTTTTTTCTCAAATAATATATTTTTAAAATTTTATTTATCAAAGTGATTTACTGTTCAAACTTTTTCCCAAAATGTTCCACTTTTTCAAAAATCGCTACAACGTGTAGCGAGTTTATAATTTTTCGATTAAAATCGCTACACCGTGTAGCGATTTTAAATTTGCTAAATTTTATTTTAATATTAATGCTATTAAAAAAAAAAAAAACTAAATTTGAAATCGCTATACGAAGTAGCGATTTCAAATTCACATAGTCAACAACGCAAAGTCCACCAAGGTCCAAACCAAGTCCAAAAAGGTTTGTAATTCGTCCCGCCTTAAATTACAAAATAATAATACAAAAATAATTATGTATTAATAAAAAAAATTAAATAGACATATTATTTTTTCATCTCAAATAAATATTTTTAAAAAATGTACTTCTATAAAAACTTATATTCTTCATTTCAAAAATAAATATTACTTTCGACTCAAAATGAATAACAAAAAAATAATACTACATTTTTTATCCCAAAAAAATGAGCATTACTTTCTTCATCCCAATGAATATTTTAAAAATTAATACTACTTCATTCGCCTCTAAAATTAATGTTTGTAATGTTAGTGCCTTCGTCTCATAATATGATATTAATTTTTGAGGCAAATAAAGAGTATTTTTTTTTTAAATATTCATTGAGACGAAGAAAGTAATGCTCATTTATTTAAGATAAAAAATGTAGCATTATTTTTTGGTTATTCATTTTGAGTTGAAAGTAATATTTTTTTGAAATGAAGAATATAATTTTTTATAGAAGTACATTTTTTAAAAATATTTATCTGAGATGAAAAAAATAATATTTCTATTTAATTTTTTTTATTAATACATAATTATTTTTGTAATATTATTTTGTAATTTAAGAAGGACGAATTACAAACCTTACTACTTTGTACCTTAGACTTGGTTTGGACGTTGGGGTTGACTCATTGAATTTGAAATCGCTACTTCGTGTAGCGATTTCAAATTTAGTTTTTTTTTTTAAAATTGCATAAATGTTAAAATAAAATTTAGCAAAATTAAAATCGCTACACCGTGTAGCGATTTTAATCGGAAAATTATAAACTCGCTACACGGTGTAGCGATTTTTGAAAAAGTGAAACATTTTGAGAAAAAGTTTGAACAGTAAATTTATTTTGGTAAATAAAATTTTAAAAAAGTATTACTCCGTATTTGAGAAAAAAATCTAATGAATAGAACACAAAAACAAATTGGAATTTGTGGAAATGTCCAAATTAGGGATTAGTCAAACTGTTATGGGTATGAAAAGTCGAGAGAAGGGAATCCAAGGCGTATGTGATTAACTTATGGTACAACCCCCCTGTCCCATGTGGCGTTTCCAAAAACGGTTATTTCTTTCGACGTGGCCGAGGTAGTAATTTTGAGGGGAAAAAAATTATATTTTAATTACTAAACTTTATTTTTTTTAAATGTTCTTATTGAACTTTTTTTTTTCAAAATATTTTCGCTAAATTTTCACATTTTTCAAAATGTGCTAACTCCATCAATAAATTTGCTTAAAATTTAACAAAATTTAGCCACTTAACCTCAAATAACTAATTTCAATAAATACGATATATGATAAAACGTTTATTGGAGATATTAATTTGTAATATTTCCTATAAACTATGTGATAATTTACATTAATTAATTTGTAGTTTCCATTATACATATCAACATATTGGTTGAAATTTAATGAACATTAGTAACGTTAAGTCACGCGGCTAATTTTTTTTAAAATTTTAGTGAATTTATTAATGGAGTGAGAATATTTTGAAAATTGTGAAAGTTTAGTGAGAACATTTTAAAAAAAAATAGTTCAGTGAGAACATTTAAAAAAGGCTAAATTCAATGACGAAAATATAGTTTTTCCCTAATCCTAAAGTTATAGAAACAATTTACAAAATTTTAGGTATAAATTAATTGTTATTAAATAATTGAATACTCCCTCCATCCCACCTCAATTGATTCACTTTCCTTTTTGGGACGTCCCACCTAAATTGAGTCATTTCATAAATGAAAAGAAGTGAACAGTGTTTCGAACATTTATACCCTCATAATGTTTATATATTTACAAAAAATCTTTCATTATACCCTTATAATTTTAACATATTTACAAAAAAATCAATCATTAACTTACTATTCCTCCCACTCTGTAACGACCCTAACCATAGACACTATATTAGTATAACATTATATGCTTTTAATATTAATGTTAGCTTTATATGTTTACTTATATCTCTAAATTCTTATATTAGGATAAAATGATAAGGAAATAAATAGTGTTCTAAAGGAAAAATAATAATTAGAAATAAATAAAGTAATAGAATGGAGTGGTAATAAAATGGATAAATAAAATGTTATGGGTTGAGAGAATTAATTTAAATTGATGAAAGAGTTTTTGGTAGGGAATATTTGGAGTGGGGGACAACTCCCCTAAAACCCTCCCCAAATCCCTCCATATCCGCCCCCCCCCCTCCTCCTTTACCCTTTTCATACTCCACCTCCCTCCATCATCCTCCTCAAAAATACCTCTTCACTTTCTCTCTCAACTTTCCATGGATACCCATTTGGAAGCACCTCTTCTCAAGCTCCCACCAAGTGCCATCCTTCACCATTTTTAGATCCGAGAGCACTTTTGGAATCGGGAGACCAAGAGGAGTTCATCAAGCTAAAGAAATCCATGATCCATCTCCTATTCTAGGTGAGTTGTTATGACTTCCCTTCATCTAAATGTTCATGAGTTATTTAATGTTGTTATTATTATTTAGATGATTGTTTAAATGCTTTGGAAATCTTCTTGGGAGTTGAAGAATGGATTAATCTTTTAGAAGGAATGTTATTGTTGATCAAGAGTGTAAGAACATGGATTGATTTAGATTAAAAGTGTTAAACTTGAAATGAGTTAATGAAATGGGTGAAATTTGTAGTAATAATCAATCTAAGGTTACTTGGGTTTGGGTTTACTTGTTTGGAGTGAGACTTGGTAAAGCTAAGGTTTCCTTTGGTGTTCTTGTGATAGGCATGGTATAAGGAAAGGAAGACTAGGTTCAAAATGGGTAAAAATGCGAAATTGGGGTGGAGGAAGGCTTGGGCGGTCGCCCGTGGGGGGCTTGGCGGCCGCCCATCACGGCGAAATAACTTTGGCTTTAAAGTCCACTTGGGCGGTCGCCCAAGTGGTTAGAAGCGGTCGCCCATGTTGGCAAAAAATGGTCCGGTTCCTGTTTCGCGAAATTTCACTAGTAACCTTCTAGCATGATCCTTAACCAATACAAAGTTTGGAACCTAACCTTTCCGGAATATGAAATTAATCCTTTTAACCTAAGTTATACTTAGAGCAATTGTATCATTTAAGGGCACCTTAATTTGGGTTTAAATGGAACTAAGGAAGCACTTTAATTACGACTCGGGAATTGTTCGACAGTCTTGTTTGGATTCATTGATATATTTCGATATAAATGCTGGGATGCCCTACTTTGGAATTCCTAAATTGTTTTGGGATTGGTTCAGAGATTTATAGCCGTTGTGCTAAGATGTTGAATACTTGTTATAGTATTTTATCGTTATGATATTATATTGTTGTAGGATTCCCTACTTTGGAATTCCTAAACTGTACATGTGGTTCAGAGATTTATAGCCGTTGTGCTAAGATGTTGAATACTTGTTATAGTATTGCTATCTTCATGATATGCTATTGTGGTATGTATCCCTACCACTACCAGAAAAAGGTCGTTTAGCGACGGAAATTTCCGTCGCTAAAATTAAAATTCCGTCGCTAAAAATAATCAGCGACGGAAAAATTCCGTCGGTGGTCCGCCGCTACCAGCCCGTCGCAGCGGTGCTGGGCGGGTCAATTTCCGTCGCTATTTTTTTCTTTTACCGACGGAATTTAATTCCGCCGGTGAATTAATGGTTACAGCGACGGAAATATCCGCCGCTATATTAATTTAATTTAATTAAATATTCATTTCAAATGGGCGGAAATTTCCGTCGCCGTAATAAAAATTAATTTAATTAAATTAATTTCAATGGCGGAAAATTCCGTCATTGTAATAAAATTTAAATTAAAATTAAATTATTTCGGCGGAAAATACCGTCGCCGAAATTATTTAATTTTAATTTAAATTTTATTACAAATGACGGAATTTTCCGCCGCCGAAATCAAAAATTAAATAAAAATTAAATGATTATAGCGTCGGAAATTCCGTCAAATTAATTTAATTAAATTAATTTTTATTACAGACGGAAATTTCCGCATTTGAAATTAATTTATTTAATTAATTTTTCTTTCAAAGATTAATTTCAAATGACGGAAAATTCCGTCGCCGATTCTCAAATAAATTAAAAAAAAATATTTTAAAATATCAAAAAACCAAAATTTTTTGTACCCGATATAACATTTCAATTTCTAAAACTAAAACTATAAAAACTAAAATTCAAATACCAACAGTACCAAATAAAAACTAAATACCACCGTACCAATTCGGGAGGGGGAGAGGGGGGAGGGGGATAGGGGGATAGGGGGAGAGGGGGAAGGGGGGGAAGGGGGAGAGGGGGAGAGGGGTGGAGCGGGGGAGGGGGAGAGGGGTGGAGCGGGGGAGGGGGAGAGGCGGGAGGGCTCCCGCGGTACCAAATGTCTCAAATGTTTACAAACAAGTATAAATTAATACAACAATGTCTAAAAAAGTCCGCAATCAACCCGGGGACGCCGGGAATTATCCCGGGAGTCCGGCCGAGACGAGCCATCAGCCGCCAATTGTCTCGAGTCTCTCGCATGGCGTCGATCGTTCTCCTCCCGCATCCGCGTCTCGAACCGCCAAAGCATCCGCAAGCTTTGCCCGCTCGCGTCTCTCCTCCTCCAACGCAGCCTCCAGAGTGTCGACCCTGGATCATGAAACATGGGCCGGTCAACATTTCTCCGACTACGGCCGACGCCGACGGCATTGCCGCCCGTAATCCCCCATCCCTAACACTCGGGCTCCTCTCCTGGGATGTCCCCGAGAGGTGACCTCTGCCAAACATCGTGCACGAAGGGGACGGGCTCGCGGAGGCGTTCCATCGGGAACAACGGCGGCTTGATATGCGGCTGAAAAATAAAACAAACAATTATAATCATATACACAATGTAAGGTACATAAATAAATTTACATATTCAAAATCAAGTCATTTAATGGTAGTTTACTTACAAAGGCAAGAGCAGCATCGATCGTCAACCCATTGCGGAGGTTGATCGGCGCCGTAGAATTCCGAATATGGGTGCTAGCGTAAACATCCACAAAAGTGATATTCGGACCATACTCCCTTTCCTATAAATAAAATAAGCGAGATTATTACTTTGAAATTGTATATATAAATGCAACATTTAAACCGATTTAAAAGCATGCATACACTACATTTACACTAAAACTATGGATTTCATAGCATCAACATTGGCTCCCGGCTAACATACGTACATAAACCTATTTAAAAGCATCCATACACTACTACATTTAAATTAACATACATACCATGCGGTCGTGATGCTCGGCGACCGTGAGCGTCCCCGTATGCAACGCCGCCGACCCCGAGGAGCTCGCTCTATTGGCCTTGGCCTCGTTCGGATACGGCCTTCGCCGCAGCGACCCCCAATATTCGCAAAATTGAGCAAACACCTCAACTGGCCATAAAAGTAGGACACAAGGGCCGCCGTCCCGCCGCGAGCCGAGCAAGATAATAATTTCTCTTCGTGGTACCTATAAAAAATATGAATATCTTGTAAACATATAATGATGACATTATAAAATTAAAAGAGTATAATCATTGTTAATTAAACTAATTAAGGATAGATAAAAGTATTTACAAATAAAATCCTTAAACAAATTTGTGAGCCCAAGCTCAAAGAAAACATATCTAGCCGTCGCCTCGCCGATGTCCGGATCCCAATAATATTTAGCCTACAACATATAATGATAACATTACAAAACTAAAAGAGTATAATCATTATTAATTATAACATTTTAATAACAAACTAACATTTAAGTTTTAAATAAAAACCATTAACACATTACCCTAAACTCATCCCACGCATCCTCCTTCCGCCTCCGTGGCAATTTTTTCCAGTTGGGCCAAAAATCGGTCATTTTCCGAGACCGCCGCATTGCCCGATCTTAGTGCCGGTGGTGGGGTATCCACCTACCCACCGCCAAGTATATTTATACAATAACATTTTAACTTAAATAATGAATTATATATAAAGCAAAAAGGAACCAACTTATATCAAATTAATGAAGAGTTACTTATCGGTCATAAAGTGCCGAGATCCGGACATATATCCTCCCCTCGTAATCTACGTAGTCCGAGTACCGGCCCCAGAGGTGGAGCTAGTACTACCGAGTGAGGGGTCAACACCATCGCTACCGGACGGGACGGTTGCGTCCCAAGAATCAAAGTGTAAATGGGCTTGGTCCTCTTACCCCCTTTCTACTAGAACTCATCTCGTACTACAAAGAAAATATTAAAATATACAACTTTAACAATAGGAAACAATATATTCACAATACATCTAAAACTTTAAAGTTCTAATAATCTAAAGCATTCACAATACATATAAAACTTTAAACTATTAATAATATAAAGCATTCACAATACATATAAAACTTTAAAGTTCTAATAATCTAAAGCATTCACAATATATATAAAACGACGGATATTAAAAATAATCTAAAGCATTCACAATACATATGAAACTTTAAAGTTCTAATAATCTAAAGCATTCACAATACATATAAAACTTTAAAGTTCTAATAATCTAAAGCATTCACAATACAATTTTAAACTTTAAACTATTATTAATCTTCGTCCCCATCATCATCACCGGACTCGAATTACTACAAAACTCGAGTTCTTCATCTTCGTCTTCTGGACTCGATGAATCAAACTCGGTTCCTCTTCCTCTTCCTCTTCCTCTTCCTCTTCCTCTTCCTCTTCCTCTTCCTCTTCCTCTTCCTCCGATTCATCAATATCAATGTGCGCGAGATGACCCGAACGAGGCGGGAGTTGGCAAATTCACCGGTAAGATATCCTCCTAGGGTTCATCAACATTTGAGGAATATGAGTGACATCATCTAACGGATGATTAGCCGATGAAACGTTAGGTGGCACCGGCATTTCATCCTCTTGATAGGGTGCTTCTAATGACGACTCAGTAGTTGTCGACGAGGGTAGGTTGTCAATCATGCTCCTAGCCTTGGTCATCCAAATGTGCCCCACAATCCGTCGGGTCGCGGACGAGGGTAGGGAGTCATGTATACCTGTTGTGCTTGAGATGCTAAGATGAAGACGTCGTCGCCATTATGTCTGGACGAGTCCTTTACATCGACGAGGTCAAATATGGCGTGCTTCTTAACACCTCGCACAAAGATCCCGCCAATCACAATTGAACAAGACAACACTGTTTCTACCCAAATACTCCACCTCGACTACTTCTTTCAGACGCCATAATAATCATTCCCTATAAGCTTCACACCGCTATTCCACGTCAATTTAGAGCCCCCGTAAGCTTTGGTATGAAACACATAGCCATTCACGAAATAACCGTTGTATAAATGAACGTTCAAGTACGGAGATGATGCTAAATGTCTTAACCTCGCAGCTTTGGCATCACCCGGATGTTCAGCTATCTATAAGACAATATTGTAACCAATTTAATACAATTTTAAGATTGAATGTTTAAAGAAGTGTATAGAATAAATTTGAATGAAAAGACTAAGAACTGCCCTATCCATAGTTCCATACTGATCATACCTTAACAAACAGTATAAGCCCTAAAATTTCATTTCCGAACCATAAAATGAACCAAAAAAGCACAAAGAAAAATTTGGAATTGTGAAATAGCGGCTAGAAAAGCAAGGCAACTATTTTGCTTCCAAGACTTCATTTTTGTAATGAATTATAAAACGAATACTTATCAAGCAAAGATATGCATAAAAAATAATAGAGATGGATATTGAGTAATCACAGGAGCGTAAGCAATCAAACCCAAGAGGCATGTCTTCGCAATCCAACCTCAGCACGGCAAAATCAACCGTGCCAAAAAAACACAATGACAAAAACACAAAGAAACATAGCTAGCGAGGGTTTCTTATAGGGGTAATGGGGATATGGATAATTCAAATTATGGAAAAGAAAACCCCAAATTAAAAATATTTAGGAATAAATAAAATTCACAAGAAAAAGCATCACCAAAATCAACCGTGCCAAAAAAAATGAGGAGACGAGCAAACGAAGATTACCAATTTGATTTACAAATACCGTTCAAATTAGGAGTTTCAATCAAATAAGAGGCTGAATTTCAAGAAATGAGAGGAAGAAAACGCATCGTTTCTTGTCAATGGCGACAGAAGAGAGACGGAGGATGGAGCTTGAAGAACGAACGAAGGAAGGAGAAGACGAGCGTGCAGACGGCGGTGAGGCGACGGCGGTGAGGCGATGGCGATGAGAGACGGCGGCGGCGTGAGCTTCTTCTTCTAGGTCGTCGCTTCTTCTTCTAGGTCGCAGAGAGATGAGAGATAGCGGGAAGAGAGAGAGGGAAATATTTGGCGTAATTGATTTCTGAGAAATAAATTGTGTATTTATAATTTCCACCAGCGACGGAATATTCCGCCGCTAAATATTAATTATAGCGGCGGAAATTAAATTCCGACGCTATAACAATATTTAGCGGCGGAATATTCCGTCGTTTAAATCCGACGCTAAACGATACGTACGCTCACCGGATCGATGACATGTCACCCACCGACGGTAATTTCCGCCGCTGATTTTAAAATTCAGCGACGGAAATTTCCGCCGCTATAATAATAATAATAATAATAATAATAATAATAATAATAATAATAATAATAATAATAATAATAATAATAATAATAATAATAATAATAATAATAATAATAATAATAATAATAATAATAATAATAATAATAATAATAATAATAATAATAATAATAATAATAATAATAATAATAATAATAATAATAATAATAATAATAATAATAATAATAATAATAATAATAATAATAATAATAATAATAATAATAATAATAATAATAATAATAATAATAATAATAATAATAATAATAATAATAATAATAATAATAATAATAATAATAATAATAATAATAATAATAATAATAATAATAATAATAATAATACATACATACATACATACATACATATTACATATTAATATATACATAATAATAATAATAATAATAATAATAATAATAATAATAATAATAATAATAATAATAATAATAATAATAATAATTTATTATTATTATTATTATTTTTATTTTTTTTATTATTATATTATATTTATTATTTATTATTTATTATTTTTAATAGCGCTGAAATTTCCCTATACCCTATGCCCTATACCCTATACCCTATGCCATATACCCTATGCCCTATGCCCTATGCCCTACGCCTTATGCAATATGCCTCTATGCCTACGCCCTATGCCTCTATACCCTACGCCCTATACCCTATGCCCTATGCCCTATGCCCTACGCCTATGCCCCACGCCTCTATGCCCTATGCCCTATGCGCAATATGCCCTATGCCCTATACATGCCCTATACCCTACGCCTCTACGCCCACGCCCTATACCCTACGCCTCTATAAAACGCCCCTATGCCCTACGCCCATGCCCATGCCCATGCCCTATGCCCTATGCCCTATGCCCTATACCCTATGCCCTACGCCCTATGCCCTATGCCCATGCTCCACATGCCCTAGCGCCTATGCCCTATGCCCCTACGCCCTACGCCCCTACGCCCTACGCCCTACGCCCTATGCCCTATGCCCTATGCCACATGCCCTATGCCCTATGCCCTATGCCCTATGCCCTATACCCTATGCCCTATGCCCTACATCTACGCCTATACCCTACGCCCTACGCCCTATGCCCTACGCCTATACCCCATTACGCCCTACGCCCTACGCCCATGCCCTATGCCCTATACCCTATGCCCTATGCCCTACGCCTACGCCCTATACCCTACGCCCTACGCCCTATACGCCTATGCGCCCTATGCCCTATGCCCTATGCGCCTATGCCTCCCACGCCTGTTCTATGCCCATGCTCTACGCCCTATGCCCTATGCCCTATGCCCTACGCCTCTATGCCCTATGCCCTACGCCCTATGCCCTATGCCCTATACGCCTATACCCCTATACCCTACGCCCTATGCCCTATGGCGCCTACGCCTTTACGCCCTACGCCCTATACCCTATACCCTACTGCCCTATGTCCCCTATACCCTATACCCTATGCCCTATGCCCTATTCCCTATTTAGGCTTATGCCTCTACGCCCTATTCCCCTATCGCCCTACGCCCTACGCCCTCCCCTACGCCACTCCCTACGCCTGTGCATTATGCCTTATGCCTTATACGCCTAATGCCCTACGCCCTACGCCTATGCCCTGGTTTGACGCCTACGCTTATCCTTACCTATGCCCTATTTCTAGCTGCCCTGCAATATGCCTTAGTGGTTTAGGGAGGGTTTAGGGTTTAGGTTTCAGGTTTAGGTTTGTGTGGTTTAGGTTTAGTGTTTAGGGGTTAGGGCAAGCTTCTTCAGGTTTAGGGTTTAGTGGTTTGTGTGGGTTTAGGGTTTAGGTTTAGGGGGGTTAGGGTTAAAGTGATATAAGAATTGCAAGGGTTCTTGTAGCTATTCCCAAATTGGTAAATTGCATACAATTTTAAAATTTTTATCCAAAATAAAACAAAAACAAGATTAGTCCAAAACTATGAACTAACCAACTATTAGACAACACTCTGGAGATTATTGTCTCATAAGTCATAACTAATTAAGATATCCAGAAAATAAAGACCCACATCATTACCGCCGAGCACACCGCACTCTCTGGCCCCCACCACCGTGCATGTCATCATCTACATCGTAAGCTTCCAATGTCGACATCGTGAAGGGTTGTCTCCTCGCACTCATCAAGCTCCATATCCGTCTTCTGCGATGAAGGCTTAGGAGGCAAAGACACCCTCTAGGGCCTTGCATTGCTCGGAAGTCAAGGAATCTGGGAAGTCGACCGAGAAATGGATGTATAATTTGCCCCTCATGAATGGTCTTTGGTACATTGTCTTCACGCGGTGAAGCTATTATTGGGACGGAGGGAGTATTATTTATTTTTCGACAAAAGGGAAAAAAGATTCTTGTACACAAACTTACAAAGGCGCAAGTTAAGGGTTGATTGTACTAGCATTTTCGTTTACCAGTGTTTTGTTTTTTTGTTTTTTTTACCGAGTCCTTGCAACAATAATTGAGAAAGAAAGAAGGTGAATTTCAAGTTCATTTAACTTGAATTTCATTTGAGCCGAGTTTCATTTACATTACTGTGTATAAAACAATAGGCCTAGTGAGAGAGAGAGAGAGAGAGAGAGAGAGTAAATCACCATAGTAGAACTTTGGCAATCTCGTATTCCAACCTTAAATTTGTTGATGTAGTTGAAGAGTGAGTAGTCGAGTTCACATTAAACTTGGCTCTACTTGGTTGCTGCGAATCGAGTTTGATGGATGGAAATGAGTCAACAACAACCAAGCTCGTGTCTTGGACGGAGATTTTGTCGCGTTGGCTTGGGTGGACTTGGGAAAAAGGTAATATGCTTAATGCTTTGCCTATATTTCTCCAGGTTGGGATTTGATGAGGAGCCGCTGTTATCTAGATGAGTCAAGATAAATTGGAAGCCACATAATGCCTCGCAAGGGTCAACGCGTGCTCAACAAATATGTCATCACCCTTTCGCTTGAACTTTGGGTGCTCTTTCTATTGTAGTACAAAGACTATGTCTCCAAGAAGAGTGTCGGGGTATAGGGTGTATAGGTATAGGGTTTAGGTTTAGTGGTTTAGGGTTTAGGGTTTAGGGTTAGGGTTTAGGGGTTGTGGTTTAGGGTTAGGGTTGTGGCTTAGTGGTTTAGGGTTTGTGGTTTAGGGTTGTGGGTTGTGGGATATAAGAATTGCAAGGGTTCTTGTAGCTATTCCCAAATTGGTAAATTGCATACAATTTTAAATTTTTTATCCAAAATAAAACAAAAACAAGATTAGTCCAAAATTAGGAAACTAACCAACTATTAGACAACACTGGAGATTATTGTCTCATAAGTCGAACCCGCATTCGGACCCGCACAGAAGGGAGAGAATTGAAATGTGGAATTACCCGAAATTAAAGATGAAATAGCACTGTGGTAAGAGCGGCTCGATATTTGTTTTTTTCAAATTCAATTCTTTGGAGAGAGAGAGAGAGAGAGAGGATGGGAGTGAGGGATTTAGAGGCTAGGTGTCCGATTAATTTGGTTTGAAAGTTTGAATTGGATTATCTCGCTTGTTGTTCGTTCGGAAATTTTGAAATTTTAAATGAGCGCCAAGAAGAGTGTCGGGAGCTTCATCGGCTTCTCCCGGGAATGTAATTTTATTGTCCATTTTGCATACCCTTCTCCACAACCACTTCCAAGACCTTCTTCTCCCGTACAACCATTTCGCCCTTGCATTGTGGGCGGCGGTCTTTCTCTGGAAATTTTGAATTTTTTTTTTTTATTAAACACCGACGGAATATTTCCGTCGCTGATAAATAAAAAATTATTAAATTATCAGCGGCGGAAATATTCCGTCGGTGTTTATTAAAAAAAAAAAAAAACCATTTAATTTCACCGGCGGAATAATTTCGTCGCTGTTAAAGATTTAGCGGCGAAATTTTCCGTCGGTAAATCAACCGCCAAATTAGCGGCGGAAATAAACGAATATTCGAGGAATATTCTTTTTAGCGGCGGAATTTAGCGGCGGAATTAAATTCCGTCGCTAAATTTGACGCCAAAATAATTCCGACGCTAAATACTATATTCCGTCGCTAAATAGCGACGGAATCTGTCCGTCGCTGTTTTTTCCGTCGCTAAATGACCTGTTTCTGGTAGTGTACTTTGGATCATACAATGTTTGGTTAAGCAAGTATGTTATTACTGTGCTTAGTTATGAAAATCCAGCTGGTATTTGTTTGTTGGGCAATGTTATGGAATTATAATGGCACCGAGCCAAGTTCATTATAATTCATACATTGGTAACCCAGTTGTCCCCCTTGTGTGGGATTAGTGGGCTAGCATCTCTTTTTGAGGTAGATGGTCTAGTTTCACCGGGGATATGATCGTGTGTCGAATCCCTATGGTACCGTTATTGTTCATGGTTCCGGAACCGCTTCATCAAATATTCTTCTTTGCTCGGATGTGTATATCCTTTTGGAGTTAAAACCTTGGCTCAGTATCCTTCTAAGTGTTACTTTATCGTACTTATGTGTTGTGATATATTCATGATGAGGCTGGTCGTTGTTTCCAACCGGTATGGGACGGTTGGCGGCGGGAGCCTCTACGATTATGTGGATATGTCTTTTGATGTATTGCATCTTGTTTGGCATCTTGCCGCATTCATAATAGCTTGCTTTGAGATTTATTCTCACCCCTCTCCCTTTACTGTTTTTAGATTCTCGAGACAGCGGACCACCAAGTAAGGGCGGTGAGGAGTTTGGAAGTTATATTGTGGGAATTGTCGGGGTATGATTAGGTTGGTATAGAAAGTGTACATTGGTATAATTCATTTATGGAATTGTATTTATAAATCTTTATTTTATGTTATAACCGAGGCCTTTTTGTAATTAAAACAGTTTCTTACTTTCTAAGTTAGTCAACTAATTCTCCATGGTGAAAAGGTGTAGATTTATTTTGAAATGATTACAACAATGGTATTTATTTTTGAATGATAATTAAAGGTTTTAAAAGTTAAGGAAATTTGGGTTAGTTTGAGGACGCTCCAGCTCGGGACACGTGTAAGTTCCGGGTCGGGGTCCTCACAGTTGGTATCAGAGCTCGGTTAGAGTTCTCGGGTAGAGTCTAGCTGAGTGAGAGTGTGCGATAACTTACGTCGAGAGTTTAATGCAGGAATTTGTTCAATGATAGAAAATGATATTGACCAATCAAGGAATCAAGGAAAGGTGAGTTATGGAAAGATAGATTTTCCATCATTATTTGAGGTATTTTACCTGTCTCAAGAGTTAGGTTTCATACTTGTATAAATTCTCGTTCATTCGCTCTCATGTGGCATTACATTTCATCTTTATTGGCATAATTGGCCTAAGAGTTGCCTTATGTGTTGGAGGTTCTACTACGATGGGGTCGTACCTCGAATCATCCTTAATTATCTTGGTAATTGTGATTAAGTGGGCATGTATTGCCGGTGGATTTGGTCGAGTTACCTATCCGTGAATCATCGTTATGTTAACCTGAATTATTTGAGTAGTTGTTGTGTTTGAGGAGGACTGTCGCAAGAAGCGAGTCTCCTTATCTACGTTTGATTTACCTCCGTGTGTAATTGAGTCGGGTAAAATATTAATTGATATTATGTCACATACGCGTAATTGTCGAAAGTATGGCCTAATTAAGAGTGATTTATGGTTGTGTACTTGCGTGAGTAATTATACATTGGTGTCTCGTGGGGAGACTAGATATATGGGACTAGTATTGAAAGTGATCGTCTAAGTGGGATTATATGGGTTATAAAATATCGCGAGTACGAGATCTTATAGAACCAATATATCTTTGCCTTATGTGCTATTAGTTGATTAAGTGGTGTTTTCTATGTGAGTTTCAAAATGGGTTTTCATCAGGTATCATACCAGGATATTGAGATTTTGAATTGCTATAAGGTATTATTTTGGCATTCAGATTCCTAGATAGAGGACACTAATTGGGATGATGGACTTGATGATTCATCTTGGGAAAGTATTTGATAAAGAAGATAATGAGCTTAGTGAATTCCCATAAGGGTAAATTGTTACTATAATTAGAAAAGATGATACTTGGTGGTTATTTATAAGGTTATAGAGATCTTAAATAGGTAACTGTGAAGAATAAGTATCCGTTAGCACTTGTTGACGATTTGTATGACTGATTTTAGAAACTAGTAGGATACTCAATGGTTATTAGTTGAATTTTTCGGAGTGTTACAATTACAGTGAAAATTTGCTTTAAGGATATACTTAAGACAACATTTATATATAGTATGACCGTTTTGATTTGTGGATTGTATATTAGTTATGGAGAGGTAAATAGGGTAAATACGAAGAAGTATAATAGATACAGTTATTGGTGATTTAAAGGATCAACTTCAGAAATTGGTAATATATGTATATGGTTCGTTTTGAGAATTGATTATCATTAGTTGAGAAAATGAGGATGAATCTTACTGGAAGACAGGATACTTTAGGATGATTATATACTATAAGTCGATTTAGTTACGTGAATCATATGAGGGATTAGTGTGATGCTTGAAAGATATTGACGTTATACGGATTTTGAGTTTGTTGATGGTTATTGAGAGTTAAGTTAGATTATACCGTAATGTTTAATTGAAATTCGGGAATGATTGATCTATGAGAGTTCCAATTATATTTTCTTATTAGGAAATCATGGTAATTGACCGGAAACTGGAGGTATGCATTACATTGTTACTAAGTACAATACCAATATTAAAGGTAGGGAATAGATGACTCAAATTAAGTAAAAGTGTTGAATATACAACTTGAGAAATTATTGAATTGAGGATGATTTACCTAGTTATAATCTTAATGATTGTTTTAGTGTTATTTATCGAAGATAGTAATAGTATTGCGAGATTGTGTTTTCTTATAAGGAATTCAACTAAGTAAAAATATTATGAGTGGTGGCTATACTATAAATAGAAGTTAAACAAGAGTATTATGTTAGAATTGTTTTAAATATGCTTTAAAACTTTGGATTGTATATTGAACTTCGGTATGAGCAATTGTGCCCTTCGGGGATAGTTGATTTAATAAGGTCAGTAACCCATTTTCGTGTAAATTAAAATCTGTGAGTAATTTAACTATCTACCACTGGTATGGGACGGTTGTAGATAATTAAATCACTCGAGTTATTTTGTTAGCTTATCAATCTTTTGAAATTTCTTAAATTGTGAGTGGTTTAGTTAATTAAAACTGGTATGGGCCGGTTTTAAATAAATAAACCATTCGAGTCTCATTGGATTTCTTTTTATCTATTCTTTGGAATTCTGAAAGATGTTGTAAAATTTAGAAGGACATGTTATATTAAAGTATAGTTCGTACAAAAGCAAGTAAAAAGGCAACCTAGTTTCCCTATAATGATTTATTGTATTCAAGTTTTGATTCGAGAAATGATTTGGTAAGTGTGGAATTATTATTGTGTTGGTCACAGTAGACTCGGTTTTGTTTTGGAGTTGGATCGGCTCCGTTGTGGGCGGCCAACCATTCGATTTGAATATTGATTTGTCACTAGTCCTGAACATAATTAGAACATTGAATTGTGAAAAATGGTCAATTAATATTCCGTTCGTGGAATCAGGATCTTATTAGCATGTCCACATTTATTATTCCATGAGCAAGTGTTTAATGTTGTATTATGAGAACTGCGGATAAGATAATTGAACTAACTCGTTTCAAGTGAGTCGAGACATAAGGTAGTTTGATCACCAATGTGGAAATAAAATTTTGACGTTGGAAAATTTGTTAGAACATTTAGAGTTCTAGATTGAACTTGAGAGTTTTATCACGATAGATTTTGTGATTGAGTTACATTGGAAGTAAAGAGGGGTATGTTGTTTTGTATAGAAAATTGATTTGTATTTTCTACTCAGTATAGATACTTTGATGAAATATTTATTGATAAAGTCCTCATAAATCTTGGAGATAGTTTGATAGTATAAATCCCATAGTATTGAATGGATTGGGTAGACATCTGTTGGAAAGATCGTTTTGGAATGTAGGAATGTTATTGAGTTTAACTTTGTGAGAATTTGAGGAATCATCACTTATTATTAAGGATATGCTATGGGCATGCACAATGAATTTTAGTAGTTGATAGGACGTGGGATTACCAGTGGTTGAGTGCGTGTAATAGCAGTTATTATTCTAGCAATGAGATAAAACCGTATGAGGCGTGGTTCGGGAAGGAAATATCGATCTCTAATTTATTGGAATGAGGTTAGATAAAACCGTATGAGTGCGTGTATTAGTCCATTTGAAGTTTTAGAAAAGATTGGTAATTTGACTTATAGACTGGCTTGGAGAAGCTTATAGAGTATTTGAAGTCTTAATGTGATAGTATAATGGATTTGGTGACATAAGTTGTAATACTTTTATTTATATTTTCATTGAGATCGTGAAAATTCGCGTTAGTAATAATTGTATAGTATGCTTGGGTCATTGAGTGGTAATATCATATTATTAATGGAATTAGAAAATTTTGGGGAAGAATCACAACATTGAAGAGACTAATTGGGAATTGAAGTCTGAGGTATACATGTAACCGAGGCGGGTTGATCAGTTAGGTAAGTGACAGTCAAATTCGGGACGAATTTTCTTTAAGGGGGAGTGAGTGTAACGACCCTAACCATAGACACTATATTAGTATAACATTATATGCTTTTAATATTAATGTTAGCTTTATATGTTTACTTATATCTCTAAATTCTTATATTAGGATAAAATGATAAGGAAATAAATAGTGTTCTAAAGGAAAAATAATAATTAGAAATAAATAAAGTAATAGAATGGAGTGGTAATAAAATGGACAAATAAAATGTTATGGGTTGAGAGAATTAATTTAAATTGATGAAAGAGTTTTTGGTAGGGAATATTTGGAGTGGGGGACAACTCCCCTAAAACCCTCCCCAAATCCCTCCATATCCGCCCCCCCCTTCCTCCTTTACCCTTTTCATACTCCACCTCCCTCCATCATCCTCCTCAAAAATACCTCTTCACTTTCTCTCTCAACTTTCCATGGATACCCATTTGGAAGCACCTCTTCTCAAGCTCCCACCAAGTGCCATCCTTCACCATTTTTAGATCCGAGAGCACTTTTGGAATCGGGAGACCAAGAGGAGTTCATCAAGCTAAAGAAATCCATGATCCATCTCCTATTCTAGGTGAGTTGTTATGACTTCCCTTCATCTAAATGTTCATGAGTTATTTAATGTTGTTATTATTATTTAGATGATTGTTTAAATGCTTTGGAAATCTTCTTGGGAGTTGAAGAATGGATTAATCTTTTAGAAGGAATGTTATTGTTGATCAAGAGTGTAAGAACATGGATTGATTTAGATTAAAAGTGTTAAACTTGAAATGAGTTAATGAAATGGGTGGAATTTGTAGTAATAATCAATCTAAGGTTACTTGGGTTTGGGTTTACTTGTTTGGAGTGAGACTTGGTAAAGCTAAGGTTTCCTTTGATGTTCTTGTGATAGGCATGGTATAAGGAAAGGAAGACTAGGTTCAAAATGGGTAAAAATCTGAAATTGGGCTGGAGGAAGGCTTGGGCGGCCGCCCATCACGGCAGAAATAACTTTGGCTTTAAAGTCCACTTGGGCGGTCGCCCCGAGTGGTTAGGCGATCGCCCGTATGTTGGCGAAAAATGGTCCAGGTTCCCTGTTTATTTGAAATTTCACTAGTAACCTTCTAGCATGATCCTTAACCAATACAAAGTTTGGAACCTAACCTTTCCGGAATATGAAATTAATCCTTTTAACCTAAGTTATACTTAGAGCAATTGTATCATTTAAGGGCACCTTAATTTGGGTTTAAATGGAACTAAGGAAGCACTTTAATTACGACTCGGGAATTGTTCGGCGCCTTGTTTGGATTCATTGATATATTTCGATATAAATCTTTGGGATGCCCTACTTTGGAATTCCTAAATTGTTTTGGGATTGGTTCGAGAGATTTATAGCCGTTGTGCTAAGATGTTGAATACTTGTTATAGTATTTTATCGTTATGATATTATATTGTTGTAGGATTCCCTACTTTGGAATTCCTAAACTGTACATGTGGTTCAGAGATTTATAGCCGTTGTGCTAAGATGTTGAATACTTGTTATAGTATTGCTATCTTCATGATATGCTATTGTGGTATGTATCCCTACTTTGGATCATACAATGTTTGGTTAAGCAAGTATGTTATTACCGTGCTTAGTTATGAAAATCCAATTTGGTATTTGTTTGTTGGGCAATGTTATGGAATTATAATGGCACCGAGCCAAGTTCATTATAATTCATACATTGGTAACCCAGTTGTCCCCCTTGTGTGGGATTAGTGGGCTAGCATCTCTTTTTGAGGTAGATGGTCTAGTTTCACTGGGGATATGATGTGTGTCGAATCCCTACGGTACTTGTTATTGTTCATGGTTCCGGAACCGCTTCATCAAATGTTGCCGCGCTCGGATGTGTATATCCTTTTGGAGTTAAAACCTTGGCTCGCATCCTTCTAAGTGTTACTTTATCGTACTTATGTGTTGTGATATATTCATGATGAAATAGTCGTTGCTTTCCAACCTAGAGATGTGGACTGGCAAGGCAGGGAGCCTCTCGATTATGCGGATATGTCTTTTGATGTATTGCATCTTGTTTGGCATCTCGCCGCATTCATAATAGCTTGCTGAGATTTATTTTCACCCCTCTCCCTTTACTGTTTTTAGATTCTGAGACAGGTGGACCAGCCAAGTAAGGGCGGTGAGGAGTTTGGAAGTTATATTGTGGGAATTGTCGGGGTATGATTAGGTTGGTATAGAAAGTGTACATTGGTATAATTCATTTATGGAATTGTATTTATAAATCTTTATTTTATGTTATAACCGAGGCCTTTTTGTAATTAAAACAGTTTCTTACTTTCTAAGTTAGTCAACTAATTCTCCATGGTGAAAAGGTGTAGATTTATTTTGAAATGATTACAACAATGGTATTTATTTTTGAATGATAATTAAAGGTTTTAAAAGTTAAGAAAATTTGGGTTAGTTTGAGGACGCTCCAGCTCGGGACACGTGTAAGTTCCGGGTCGGGGTCCTCACACACTCATTCTCTTTCCTATTAAATATTTTTAACTTTTACATTCTCTCTCCCATTCTTTATCATACATTTAACTTTTACATTTTTTCTCCTCTAATTTCTACCCACTTTATTTATTTTTCTTAAAAATCGTAAAATTTACTCCTGAATCAATTGAGGTGGGACGGAGGTAGTACTCCCTCCGTCTCACGTGAATGCAAACTTATTTCCTTTTTGGTCCGTCCCACGTGAATGCAAACTGTCCAAAATGGAAATAAATTTATTATTTTATATTCACCCTACCCCACCCACTCATTCTCTCTCTTCATTTCCTACCACACAATTTATTCAATCAACTCCACTCATTCTCTCTCTTCATTTTCTACCACACATTTTCATTATCTTAATAATATTTCTTAATTATCGTGCCCGAAAAAATGATCCACAATGACGTGGGACGGAGGGAGTATTTTATTTGTAAACCTTATTGTTTATTAATTCAGTATGTAATCAATATATTATCAGTTGTATTATCGTACTCTCATTAGTCATTGACCAGACAGAATTCGTCGGTCCCACAATTAGTTCCATCATGTCACAGCTTTATTTGATGGCATGGATCACGTCATCAGCACTCATTGTGGGGATCTATTTAACAAACATACAATAGTTATTAATTGGTAGGTTGGGACTCCAAATTTACAAATCAAAATATTTTTTATGAAATTTTTTAATATAAATACAAAAATTAATGAAAAATATCTCTTTAACATTTACTTATATAATCAAGAAAAATGTAAAACTTTTAAATTTATAGAATTAAAATGGACACTAAATTCCATATACCATGCTTCAAGTCAGCCCTACATGACAATAAGGGCTTATTAATACTCCCTCCGTCTCAGCCGAATGTATACTTATTTCTCTTTTGGTCCGTTTCAGTTGAGTGTAAACTATCAAAAATGGAAAAGGTTTTAATATTTTATATTCTCCATACCCCACCCACTCATTAACTTCACTCATTCTCCACTATACAATTTATTCAACCAACCTACTATTAACTACACTCATTCTCTCTCTTCATTTTCTACCACACATTTTCATTATCTTAATAGTATTTCTTAGTTTGCGTGCCCAAAATCTTGGTACACATTTGGATGGGACGGAGGGAGTATTAATTAAGATAATAGGAATATTAACATTGTATATTGAAATATACTCCCTCCGTCCCACAATAATCCGTAAAAAGACTTCTTTTGGGCGTTTCATAATAATCTGCACTTTTTCAAAATGAAAATGAGACCCACTTCTCTCTACTCACACTACTTCTACTTTAATTTTAATGAGAGAGAATTTCAAAATACTATAGTATTACTGTCCTCAATAGTCCCTACAAATTAAAAATCCCCTATTTCATTTCAGACGAATTTAAAGAGAGGGGGGAGAAGTAATAATAATTTTGATTTCTAATAATTATCTCGTCATAAAATATTTCTATATAAAATAAAAATAAAACTTTTTTTATTAATTTTTTTAAATGAAAATAACTATAGTTGTTATTATAAAAAATGCGATTTTTTCTAAATTTAATGAAAAATTATTTTTACACTGACATTTAATAATATATGCACTGTCATTTTTCACACTGACACTTTTTTATACTAACACTGACACTTTTTTATCCTACACTGACACTTTTTTATATTGTCACTTAATAATACATTCACTGACACTCTTAAGACTGACATTTGTTTACACTAAAACTTGCACTTTTTAACACTAACATTGTCACTTAATAATACATGCACGACACTCTTTACACTGTCATGTCACTCTTTACACTGACACTTTGTTACACTAAAATTGTCACTTTTTAAAACTATCACTGACACTTTATAATACATGCATTGACACTCTTTACACTGTCACTTTGTTACACTAACACTAACACTTTTTTAAACTGACACGTAATAATACATGGACTGACACTCTTTACACTGACACTTTGTTAATCTAACACTGGCAATAGCGGCGGAATCAAAAAATGTTTTTTTCTAATTTTAAAGAAAAACGCGTTTTTTTTAAGATTTTGGCAAATATCTAAGACGTTAGCAAATAATATTTTTCCATAAAAAATTAAAGATTTTAAAAAGAAAAAAAATAGTATACCAAAATAAATGTCTATCAAAAAAAAAATAGTATTCCTAAATATTTTATTTACCAATTTTTTTACTTTTCATTATATTTAAAAAAAATTTGATAACATTATTAAGTTAATAACATGAGTATCTGTTAATTTTATAAGTTTTCTAATAAATTTGACATCCTTTCTAAAGAAGGAATGGAATTAAAATGAATATCTTAGTACAATGACTAAATTAATATAAATTATGCACAATAGAAAAAATTGATAGTAAATTCAAAGTATTGTTTTTTTTTTTGTACATTGCAAACTTTATAGTTTTTCTCATCACCATCTCATCCTATTTCTCTTTTAAGAAGAAAAAAAAGTCTTATTTGGCAAGCATTTTTTTTATAAATGATATTACTTAATTATTGTACCTTTTTAAAGTTGCACTATATCGTAATAGTTTTATTACAATTTTATTGATACAAATAATGTATAAATAAATAATATACATTTTTTAAAATATTAAAAAATCTAACCAAATCTTTCTTATGTCAAATAGAACCCTCGTTTCCACTTATATTGGTCACATTTAACTTTTTTGATTAATACAAGTGAACTCATATATTAGTTTCAATTCAATCATTCTAATGAAATTTTAAAAATTATTATCGATAAATCACTAATTAATTTTCAATATTTTTTATTTTAATAAAATAATTGGTTATTAATATTTGATCAAAGTTAAATTGTGTTGACTACAAAAATTAAATATGGCCAATTTATATGGAATGGTGAAAATATATTATATTATTCTTTGAAACATACAAAAAATAAATTAAAAAATATTTTGTGGGAGCGAAGAGATCTTTTTATCAAAAATAATTGAGTGGTAACATTGGATTGGAGAAGGCTAGTTGTCCTAAATGAATCATTATTATGAAGAGATCTTTTAGTCAAAAATAATTGAGTAGTAACATTGGATTGGAGAAGCCTAGTTGTCCTAAATCTTTATCTTTGGGTTTGAAGTTAGTGACATCTAATTACGTAATAATCAGGTAGTTAATCATTAAAATAAATTTTAATGGTGCTTTTGTTTTTTAAACGACGTTGAAAAAAAATCGAAAAAAAATCGTTTTAACATTCTCATTCCAATAAGAGTAGGTCTCCAGAAAAACGTGTTTCTCCATAAGTTATGGAGAAACGTGTTTTTCCATAAGTTACAAAATGATATCCAGAAACATGGTTTTTCATAAATTACAAAATGATATCCAGAAACTTACAAAATGATATCCAGAAATTACAAAATGATATCCAGAAATTACAAAATGATATCCAGAAACTTAGAAAATAATATCCAGAAACTTACAAAATGATATCCAGAAACTTACAAAATGATATCCAGAAATTACAAAATGATATCCGAAATTACAAAATGATATCCAGAAACTTACAAAATGATATCCAGAAACTTACAAAATGATATCCAGAAACTTACAAAATGATATCCAGAAATTATAAAATGATATTCGAAATTACAAAATGATAACTTAACCTTACCAAATGATATCCAATCTTACCAAATGATATCCGTAAATTATAAAATGATATCCGAAATTACAAAATGATAACTTAACCTTACCAATGATATCCGTAACCTTACCAAATGATATCCGAAGCTCTGTTTCCCTACCTCCAATTACAATCCACCATCGACGCTTCCTCCAATCCTCTTCCTCCGTTCTCTCCCTCTCCATCCAAGCAACGACCAAGCTCCTCCGTTCTCTATTTCGCCTCCGTAAACAAGAGCTCAACCGTGAGGATAATAGGTGAGAGGGCCGAATTTGTTGGTGAATTAGTGGTGATGGGCGACGACGTTCGGGCCGGTTGAGAAACGTGGGACTACGAGCGTGGATTGAGGGAGATTGGGTCACCGGCGATTGGGTTTTGAACGGGGAAGAGGTCGCCAGGTGTATGGGCTTTGTGAGAGGATTGGTAATGGGTTTGGCCGGAGCAGACGGTGGAACGAGCAACCGTAATGGTGAGCCTCCTCTCTGTTTCCGTTTAGAGAGAGGAGAGAGAGAGAGCGAGCCCTCTTGTTTTGTGTGAGAGAGAAACCGCGAGGCCCCCATGGATACCGATTAGAGAGAGAGCGAGCTCCTCCTCTGTTTCCGGCTAGTGAGAGAGTCCTTACGGGTAGAGAGAGAATGAGTAGTGAAGACCTTTTGTTTACAGTGAGACACCGACCGTAAAAAAATATAGAGCGCACCAACCGACGAAAACGATGAAAAAAACCCGTTTCTCCATAAATTATGGAGAAACACGTTTCTCTCTAGATTTTGCGTTCCAATAATCTTAATTGAGAGTTAATTTAGTACATTGCTAGGTTGGATTGCCCAACAATTCAACAATGCACCCCTCTATTTCTTAATTTTCCTTCTCAAATCACTTGACCACCTCCCTTCTCCATTTTTCCGACTATTCTTGTTGGTACTCTATAAGTATTTGCTTAAGCGTCATAGTATTTTTTTTCAAATTTGAAAAAATGTACAATTGAATTATATAGCAGTTGATCTAAGACAATTTAAATTCAATTTTTCATAATGTTATCTGAGGTGATGGAATAAAAAGACTCATTTTAACAATCTAATTTGGAAGCCTACATATTTTAAAAACTTCTATGGTCGATAAGATAAAAGACCGAGATCAATCTCGCAATTGAATTAAATAAGAGATTGAAATATAAGAGACAACAAAATATTTTTTTTATCAAACAGCTGAAAACATGTTTATCTCATTTTTTGAAAAATATTTTCATTTTTCGAAAAAACATCTTCATTCTCTAAAAAAATATTTTACAGAAAAATATTTTCCGAAAAAGTTTTACTCGAAACAAACTTTGACTAAGAATGCTCTATCAGTTCCCCATCTACCTCCTCTGTTTTTTCCTTTGTCTTCTTCCTTTCCCCCACCATTGCTTCTCCATCTTCTACACAAAACAACACATTAAATCCCAACTAATATCCTCACCAACCTAACTACTCCCCCATTAAACTAAGAGAAAAACACACATGGATCTACTCTGTTTCACCTCTTCAACACTCTTGCTAACCCTTTATCTTTCTTTATTTCTTCATTCTACAGGTAATTTCAGCCATTTTCTCATCTGGATTTACCTAAATGTCATTCTTTTCTCAACTGGGTTTCTAGCATTTGTCTTCTTTAGCTCATTTCTTGAATTTTCTTGATTTAATACTGTGTGTGTGTGTGTGTTTCAGGTGTATTTGGAGCTACATTCACATTTGTAAACAAATGTGACTACACAGTATGGCCAGGAATTCTGGCCAATGCCGGCACCCCTAGTCTCGACTCCACCGGATTCGAGCTCCCGGAAGACGGTTCCAGAACATTCCAAGCCCCGACAGGCTGGTCGGGTCGTTTCTGGGGCAGAACCGGCTGTAAATTCGACGGATCCGGGTCTGGTACATGTGTTACAGCCGACTGTGGCTCTAACCAGGTTGAATGCAACGGCGCCGGAGCTGCCCCACCGGCGACCCTAGCCGAGATTACACTCGGGTCGGGTGGGCAAGACTTCTACGACGTCAGCTTAGTAGACGGGTACAATGTTGCTATGATAGTTGAAGCGACAGGCGGGTCGGGTATGTGTGCCACCACCGGGTGCGTGAACGACTTGAACCGGGGTTGTCCGGCTGAGTTGAGGTACGGTGAGGGGGAAGCGTGTAAGAGCGCGTGTGAGGCGTTTGGGACGCCGGAGTACTGCTGTAGCGGCGCGTACAGTACACCCGCCACCTGTAGCCCGACGGTTTACTCGCAGATGTTTAAGGCGGCTTGTCCGAGGTCGTATAGCTACGCTTATGATGATCCTACTAGCACGTTCACTTGCACGGGTGCAGATTATACGGTGACGTTTTGTCCGTCCATGCCAAGGTAAAGTTTTCTATGCTCTGCCAGCTTTACTTTTGATTATTATTTTTTTTCTGTTCATTTAGGCTCCATTTGTTTGTTTAGCATAAAATATTTTCTGAAAAATAATTTCTCAAAATGTTTTCCGGAAATGGGAAAAATGTTTTCCGAAAAACATTTTCCCCCGAACAAACGGAGTCTTAGAGAGCTATTTAGCTCTTGAAAACGTTCAATTAACAAGTAAAAATCTGCATAAAAGAGAGGAAAATTGTTATATTATTAAGAGTTGGTATTGTTCAAAAAGGGTATGTGACACATTATTTGGTAAAATCTAAAAATTATTAAGACTCTGAGAAAATATATAGTGATACTAAAACAGTATGTTATCCGTTGATGTGGTGTTTCACGATCAATACGAGATCCGAGAATGTGCTCATACCTTTCCTAAGATTTTAAGTTTATAGTGTCTTAAATGATTGAAAAATGTGTTGAAATTAGCATATTTTTGTTTACCTATTGATTGTGGAACGTCACGTCAACTGATGACATGGTGTCTACTATCTCTAAACGTTTTCTTGTCAGGACACCGTTTCCATCGAAAAACTTGAAATGACCCGATGTTTCTTGTGTCATTGTAAGATATGATTAGATTGTATGCATCTCTCGTATTATTTGTATATATCTTCTTCTCTTTACTTTAGGATCTAGAATAGGATTCCTAATCTCAACCCTAAAGTTAAGGGAAGATATATACAAATAATATTAGAGATATGTACAATCCAATCAAATCTTATAGTCATTGGTACATTGTGTGTAAAAATGTAGGGTATATTTATGTCTAGTTAAAGATCAAACTGTTTATGCTTAGTGATAAGACACACTAGACCCGTAAGAATACACAAACTTGCACATGAAAAGCTAATATATGCAAGTCGGGTGAGAAGTGTTGTTAATGACCAAACCATACACAAATAACACGAACGCAACAAGCTAATATATGCAAGTTCGATCAGGCAATTATGTAGTCAATGATCATCCTTGCCATGTTTTCACACATGGATCCGTCATGACTATAAATGTGAAAGCATCCATAGCAATCACAATTATGGAGAGAATGTCATGACTTCTTCATTAGTGACAGATTGGGATAACTCTCCAGGTAGCTTTTGTTATGGATGCCCCCTTAGTTTGCCGCTACTGTGGGAGTTCTTGCATTCTATTTCCTCTATGACCGGTTAAATTGTCATTGTTGTGGTTGCTCTACGTGAGAAGAGAGATTAGAGGTACTTTTGGGATTTCCTACTTTTTCTCATCATATAATACTCCTTTTGAGAGGGGCTATGGAATTCTCTCACTAGTCAAATATTATGAGCTTTGATCCATCGTGTCTCCTTAGAAAGTTCTCACACATGTTAGTCCCATCACTGACAAAAAAATGTGAAAGCATCTCCAACAATGAAGGAGCAAGTTTTGGGAGAAACTAGTTTCTCCATAAATTATAAAAAGTCCATTTTTTTTCTACTTGCAAGTAGTTAGTGAATATTTAGGAACAATTTATAAAACATGACTTTCTATAACTTAAGGAGAAACTAGTTTCCCCCAAAATCTTGTGATTATAGAGTAGGGAGAATGTCGACTTCTCCATTCTTGATAAATTGGAAGTCATCCATGATACTACTGTTGTAGCTTTTGTCATGAACTCTTCATTTTATCATGAATATGGGAGTCATCTCATTCTATTTTCTTGATGGCCCGTTAAATTGTCATTGTTGTTGTGAATGTTACTGATGTGCCAATACCAAACCCTATGGTAAATATGGTAGGCCTTGGGGGTACAATGGATATTATAGGTGATAGGGCTAAAACCCATATCCCCCTATAAATACAAAGAGATCTTCTCATTCTATCAGATTCACTCTCACTCTCAAAACCCTAAATCTCTCTGCATGTTCAATTTATACATGATGCCCTTGTAGCATCAGTTTGGGTTCATTGTCGGAAATGAAACCTAATTGATGTGCCCAAGCCAAAAGGCCTTTAGTTATCCACCATGTCATGAGGCCATCTATTTGATCCGGACTCAACATGAGGAACCACTTAGAAAGTCAAACATTAAGGTCGAACCGCCACTTTGGCAGTGGTGACGAGATCCATCCCTCCGGCAACCTCCTTTTCGCAAAAAGTCGTCAAAAGCAAGGACTCAATATATGGAAAGATAAGGGGATGAAGTCGTTGAGCTGGCGATTTGGCGACTAGGTAAAATGGGCACCCTGTATGTGATTTCTTGGTAGCACCAAGAAAATCACATGTTGTGGGTGCCCAATCTATATGAGGTACATGGTTGTCCACGGGGGTATGGTTTACGATAACAATCTGCAAACCAACGCACCCGGTGATTGGTGGTTTTCCCCAAAATTCTTCGGTGTGAGAATAAGCCTTCTTTCTCACAAGTGTGTAATATTGAGCATGAAGAGATATTTAAGGTTATAAGAGTGAGAGTGAACCTGTTAGAATGAGAGGATCTCTTTGTCTTTATAGGGGGAGATAGGCTTTAGCCCTATCATCCATAATGACTATTTTGCCCCCTAGGCGTACCATATTTATCAAGGATTTTGTATTCAAAGAAATTCGCTTTCCAGTTAATGCTGCAAAATTACCATGTGAGAATCGAAAGCAGATTTATATTTCAATACTGCAGATTTCTAATTAATGGGTTTATATCTGTCTGTTCATATGCAGTCAGAAATCTTCAAAAGATACATCAACTACAAATACTCCTGCTACAAATGGTGATGGATCATCAATGGATGGGTCAAGTTTCGGGTCAAGTTCAGAACCATACACAGGATCAGGGACAATGGGTTCAAGTGGCACAGAATCCGGATCATCTCGGACAACTACCGGGTCAGGGTCGGGATCTGAAGCTATGCTAACTGATGGGTCATGGTTAGCTGGTTTAGCCATGGGTGATTCAACTAAGAATCTATCAACATTTGCTCTATGCCATGTCACTCTTTCTCTCTTCATCTCTGCCCTTTTCTTGTAGTCTCTCTCTCTCTCTCTCCCTCCTGGATCCGGGTCGGGTTTGGGTCATTTGGAAATTTTGCCTTTTGTCAGAGAAGCTGGCAAAGAACCATCCAGATTGTAAACCTATTAGCTTTAAGATTTATGTAATGTTTGGATACATGTGTCTTGTTTATTTAGTCTTTCTTTTAGTGAGTTTTTATTTATTTTGCAATTTTAGATTCAAGAATGTTGTGCTATATGTAAATATGAAGTCATCTAAAGATTCTCTTTTGTGGCTGTTTTCTTTTACTTTTTTGCCTATTGTCTGGGATTTTCCCAGGAAAATGACTTCCATTTTCTCAGAAAACTAAAATAATGTCAAAAGTTTTATTCCATCTTTGAATAATGTTGTAGCATGAGTCAAAAAGACCAGATAAACAATAGCCAAGTTCACACCAAAACATGCCATTGTTTTGGATTTAACAACTTATATTACTACTTAATGCCATGCTTATATGTGCAAACCTGGTTTTCGCCTCGAGCGGGGCCTACTGCGCTTTTAGATCTGAATACTAAAATGCCTCGTTTCGTCGCTTTGACTGAGTGAAAATGTCGATTTTGCCCTTCTATTGTCGTAGTAATCGACGGTTACTATGTACTCACCTAAGAAGCCATCAAAGCTAAATGAGCCATGATCATCTGTTTGACCTTTCACAACCCCAGTTTGCCATTCTTTCAAGAGCTTGTCGACAACATCACCAGCTGGTAGGTTCTTGAAACTCTCATCTGTTAGGCACATTTCATAGCAACTGCCATTTGAATCCAGTGCTGTCCATAGTATAATCCCATTCACTGCAGGGTGTGAAAACACTTCTCTCAACACTGTCTCAAGATATCTCCTGCAAACCCCAAAAGGGTAAAAATGGTCAATTTTCACAACTTTAAGAAAATGGCAATCTTTCTTGCAATCCAATCCTGCTATTAGAACATGTAAATAAATGCTTTTTGATGCTTTAGATACTTGTACTGTACAAGTATCTAAAGCGTACAACTTTGTACTACACATACATGCTTGCCTGCAGTGTGCAATACAAAGTTGTACATTCTCGACTAGGATACCTTACCTGTGTTTCCTTGTCCAGTGTATTGCTGATATCAACCTCAGTGAGCCAAATGGGAAGTTGAAGGGTAGCTAGTTTATCTAGCGTGGCTCGGATCAAAGGAGGGTTGGGTATTATAAAATGACCTTCTAGCCCAATTCCATCCGCGTAAACTCCCCCTAGTTCGAGCTCTTTTAGCCTCGAAATATAGGAATCCACTGTTGAGTTAGCATCATCACAGGTCTCGACCACGTTGAAATCATTCATAAACAACGTTGCTAATGGATCCGCCTCGTGTGCTATCTCAAAAAATTCCAGCGTGGCATTAGGACCAAGTCTTGACTCGTAAAAGTCAAAGTGAAGCATTTCGTTGCTAACATCCCAGTGTACGAATTCAGTCGTGTAATGAGTCATTAGACTTTGTATCCGAGATTTAACTGCGTGTTTAAGAGGGGGACCTGTTAGGTTACGGACCCATGAAGGCGTGTAAGTTGGATCCTCCCAAAAGATGTTATGTCCTCTAACTGTGATTTGGTTCGCTCGAATAAATTCCAACATTTTATCAGGTATTGTGTAGCTGACATGGCCCTGTTGGGGCTCTGTTGCATACCATTTCAGCTCGTTTTCAAACACTGCTGCATTGAATCGTTCCACGAACCACTCCTGAAATGATTTATAAAGATAACAACGTTAAATAAAGATAACGACGTTAAGTTAAGATGACTAAAGTTTAAACAAGAGCATAATGTAGATTTTCTTACTATTTTTACCTGGTAGGGCTGATTTTCAAGAATGGTTTTGGCTATAGCTGAACCAAAGGGGAAATCTTTCGAAGTTTGCTCTATCGTCACATTTGCCCCTTGCAGCCTTTTTCCGTGCACATTGGATACATGGATCATCGCAGCACGTTTCCTTTCCTACAACATTGGAAAAATCAAAGTTTTGCGACTTCTATGATTAAGATTTCTGTTAATTAAACCAGAAAATATTACTTTGTTGATCACATCTCCTTGGTTAACTTGCCACTCCTCATAGGTGAAGGGCTGCAATGCAGTACCTGCGCGGTAGTTATGTTGATCTCCTTTTCCACCTGAATCTCTGCAAACCAAAAGGCCTAAAAATTTCTGGGTTTTTTCGTTGTTGTTGTTGTTGTAAAAGTGCTCATCATGGGCCTATTGGTCAAATATACTCTGAAAATCAATGAGGGCATACTTTGAGGGTGAATCAAGAACAAATCCAGCCTTTGAGAAATGACCAACAACCCCTCTTCGCAATGACATTTCCAATGCACTCGTAAGTCGTGTTATCCTAACGCAAGTAAGTTAGCCGTGATCAGAACTGAATCTACACCACTTATTCATATGACCCAACCTGCATCGATTACCATTTTTCGGTAAAAATCAGTTCTCGGAGTGAAAAAAAATTATTCGTTCAAAGAAAGATCACCAGAAAACTCAACTGGAGAAAGAGTAAGATTGTGTTCCCAGTGAGATTGTACAGTACAAACGCATTCGAGTAGCGTTTATGCTTTAATGCTAAAAACTTGATCGTCGATGATGCCACCATTGTAAAGGGCAGAGCTTCGGGCGTGATTTGCACTAACACAACAAATGTAAGTAAAACTCATTAGATTTTGTAAAATAAAACATAAACACAGTCTATAATTTCGTAACGAACTAAATATTACCTCGGTGTAGGCTGGAATAATCATAAGAAGTCGCATGACAGAAGAATGGATTAAAAATGGTAAGAAAGAAAGTTAACAAGAAACATGATTGAGGGTTGTTCATGGTTTTCTTTGAATAGAGATAAGAACTGCAAAATGCAAACCATGGGGGATGGGGGCCTATTTGAAGATTATAATGGAAATTTACAAGAAACTGGCAAAAAGATTTAATTGAGGGAGAGAGAAAGACAAGTTAAAAAATTTAATGTGATCACAAGGGTAATAAGGAGCGTTCCAAAATAGCCCCGTGATATATATTTTATTAGGCTGACCAATAAATTGGAATTATAAGTTGAAATCAAAATAGTGAAAACCTCAATCCCCTCAAACATTTGCTAGTGTTTTGGACTATAGTTAGACTTTTGTAGTTAATTTATTAAGTGACTCTGTTATGTTTTTTAACAGTCTCCATTAAGTTTTTAACGTTTCTGCTAAATTTCTACACGTCCATTAGAGTAAAAGAAAGAAAAAATGAAGCCGAAAATCATAGTACACTGGCAAAATTGATGAAAATAAAGTACAATGACATGTGACAGTAAAGGTAAACCCTAGAGTACCAATGTCAGATTTTTATAGTTTACCCGAAATTATACAGCCTTTCTGTTAGTACATAACGGCGCTCAAGTCAAAATAAGGAGAATAAAATTCCATTTAAATCGCTCAATCGATCATAAGAATGTTGTTGCAGCAGAAGTTAATCAAATTTGAAGCTGCGCCCGCTAAATTTGGATACTAAAATGCCTCGTTTCATGCAGCCTTTATTAAGGGAGAATGTTGAATTTACAGTCTTAAGTTACCAAAACTAGCAGATCACCATATATTCGCCTAAGAACCCAGTAGAAACTATATGATCCATGCTCGTTAGTCCCGCTTCTCAATAACTCCGGTTTAGCCATTCTTCCAAGAGCTTATCAACTACGTCTCCGGTAGGAAGATTCCTGAAAATTATTATCCGTAAGGCACATTTGATAACATTTTCCACTTTGATGAAGAGCCGTCCATAACATAATTCCGTTAACTCCAGGATGTGAGAATCCTTCCCGTAAAACTTGTTTCTAAATATATCGCCTAATAAATGTAAGAAAAATGAATTATTAGCCAAAAAAAAAAAAGGAAAAAAAAAAACGAAAAATTTGATTTATATATACCTGTGCTTTGTTTGTCCCTAGTTGTATTGCTGATTATCAACTTCAGTAAGCCAAATGGGAAGGCCTAATGTGGCCAATTTGTCTGATAACTGCCCTCATTAAAGGAACATTAGGTGTCGTAAAATGACTTTCAAGCCCAATTCCATCCATTTGAAACTCCATATCTTCGTAGAATCTTTCATCTTCGATATATAAACATCCACAGTAAGAATTAGCGTCGCTACAAAGTTTCCACGACATTAAATTCATTCATGAAAAAGTGTCGGCTAAAGGATCCGCCTCGTGTGCAGTCTTGAAGAAGTCAAACGTAGCATTTTTGACCAAGTTTTTGCTCGTAAAAGTCAAAATGTAGCATCTCTGTTACTGACATCCCAATGGACCAATTCGTCCTTGTATCTCGCTCATTAAACTTTGAATTCTTGAACTGACTGATGATTTTAACTCGAACTCGTTAGGTTAACAACCCATGAAGGGGGTGTATTTCGGGTCTTCCCAGAAAATGGCCCATTATGACCTCTGGTTAAAATATTATTCGCTCGAACAAATTCTAACATTTGATCAGCTAGTGTGTAGTTTGTCTGCCCTTGTTTAGGCTCCGTCGTATACCATTTAGAAAGCTCATCTTCAAATACTGCTGCATTAAATCGCTTCACAAACCAATTCTCCTGCTCATACAGATACATTAAAAATCTGCGGTTGAATTCATTTTCTCGATAAAAAGATAGTATAGTTTTATTTATAAAAATAAAATAAAATACCTGATAATGAGTGCGATTTCCTAAAATGGCTTTTGGAGATTATGGCTGATCCAAATGGAAAATCTTTAGAAATTTGTTGGACAACAATATCTGCACCTTGTAAGCCTAGCTCCTAGTTTATCCGAGACATGAATTGTCACTGCACGTTTTTAAGTTCCTAGTTCGGCAGGTAAAAATTTTCATCAAAAATTTAACTCAAGAAAATGTAAAAAATAAATTTAATCGAAATATTTATAAATATGCCTCACAGTGTTAATCTTATACTGTTGATTGAATGTCCACTGCTCCTTGGTAAATGGCTGCAATGAAGCACTTGTAATCTCTATGTTGATATCTTCATTGTCAGAGTACTGTTTAAAGAGATTTTTTCAGTATTTTTTTGAAATTTTTCGCACGATATAAATACTGATATTTTAAGTAAAGATTGGAGAAAATAATAGAAATGGTTAACCTGAAAATAGAGTAAAGATAGTTCGGCTGGAGAAGAAAAGAGACGAATCCGCCCTTGGAGAAATGACCAGCAACCTTGCCTAGCCATGACAGTTCCTAAGCAATTGATGGTTTGTATTTTCTGTCATTAGGCTTGCCCTTACCATTGCTGTATCTGCACCATATCTATCTTCTCACCCAACCTGTTTGATCCGTAAAGTTAATATGCATAAGGGATATATGTGCCAACCTAAGGTGATACGTGATTCGGGGCTTGTGCAGTCGAGTTGCCACAAAAGTTCGATATTTATAATAGATGATGTTACATTTTATAGTAACATGAGTTACATCTTATGAGTACGTGTGTGTTACATTTTATCGGCGTGAGATATCCATATATAGTACATGAGTTACTTCTTATATAGTAACATGAATTACATGTTAATGTTATAATATATGAGTTACATTTCATTTTTATTTGGAATTTCGTACGGTTAGACTGCACATACGCCCCAAATCGAAGCTAATAACCCTCCGCTTTTCAACAAAGACACTTTTGTCCGGGGACGTTGAAAAGAGGATTCTAGTGCATCAAGCCACATAATTTTTGCATAAATACTTCTTGTCTAAATTGAAAATAGTCCGTGAAAAGTTACTCTCTCGCCTTTGTTCTCGATCGAGAAGCAAAAAATGAAACGTTTATTTTGGGACGCAGGAGGGAGTATGGAAAAGGAAGTACTCAACCCCCGGAGAAAGAGTAAAGGTGGATTGAGTGAGATTTTGCAAGAGAAAAGCAGGGAAGATCTTTGTGTCTCCTCCACAAAAGATGGAATGGAGAAGAGATTGAGTCTGATTATTGAGGATCCCTCCATTGTAAAAGTGGCTCCTCTGCTTGCAATTTACACTGCTCACCAAGAAAATCGAAAAACCGTCACTTTTATTCCGTTCAGTACCGAATATAAGAGGAAGAGGAACCTCTCATTTTAGATTGTATCAACACAAAAAATCAAGCAGGCTTATAACTTATATTGTTGTCAAATTGAGGCTCCAAAAATAAAAATAAAAATAAAATAAAATGAATAACTAACCTCAGTGTAGGCAGTGTAGTCATATAGTGGCCCATCTGCAACATACAACACAAAATTAATCCTAACAAGTCTAACAAAACCACATTACTCTAATCAGAATGTGTGTGTGTGTGTGTGGACGTGAGAGAGAGAGAGAGAGAGAGAGAGAGAGAGAGAGAAACCATATGAGAAAGCCAGGGGAAGGAGAAATGATGAGGATGAGAAGGAAGAATGCAAAGAAGGGATCTTTCATTGGAGGAGAATGAGTTGAGAAGTCCAAGAAACTGATGGAGAGAGAGAGAGAGAGAGAGAGAGATCTAGAGAGAGAGAGAGAGAATCACAAGTGAAACAGTAGTGTGTGAGAATTCATTGTTTGTAGCTCGTGAGTAAAGTCACACATTCAGATAAACTGGAATGGCGGGAGTTGAAGTAGGTGACTTACTTATACGAAAGAGCATTGTAGACTTAAACCCTCTTT